>JBBPKN010001363.1:0-17608 GCA_038089275.1 Pulveroboletus cf. rosaemariae | reverse complement strand
GCACTGTTAAAAATATCTATTGAGTATAAATAAACTGTTAAAAACATATACCAATCTTCTTTCTGAATGAAACCCTTATGGCTAGAGGGCAAAGATCAGGTTCCAGTGTCTTAGTGATACATGAACCTGAAAAAAGGTCATACTTTAGAAACTTCAGGAATGCCCAGAGACTTCCAGAGGGATTCAGAAAGAGTTGGTTGATTAAATGGAACTCAGCTTTACCTTATGTGATGCACCCTTGCACTTTCCAGTGTCCTGATTTATATAAATGTCAGGGGTGAGGAAGAAGACTAGTTATGGGGTGGGATCTTACAATTCCTTCAAGGATATTACTTGGCTCCAAAGGTACTCTGAAGTAACCCAGAGGGTCAGAGTGAGCCTAAGGGCTCAGGCAGAGTAAGAACATCAACAAGGGGGTATTTATGTTGATATTCATACTAAGATAACAGATTATCAAAACTCAAACACTGCTACTACTACTAGGTTGAAGTTCACCAAAGGGGAATATGAGCTCTGGAGATCTCCAGATAATTCTGAAGATTTTTGAAAATGATCAAGTAGTTAAGTAGCAGGTCCTTTATCAAACAGAACTCAGCTTTATCTTATGTGGTGTGCCCTTGCATAGCCTTGGTGTCCTGATTTGTGGCAGGCCAGAGATAGCAGAGAAGAGCTTGCTCAGGGCTCAACAAGAGAGATAGATAAGACAAAGAGTGTTAAGTCCAGTCTTAAGGAGCAGAGTCATTAAAACTTATAGAAGATAGCCAATAGACTGGTCATAATCTCCAGCAGGGCTGGAGGGTTGGAGTAAGTTGGGGACTCAGGTCAAATAGGGGTAGTAACAACAGTAAAGTTGTTGCTCATCCCAAGTCAACATTAAGCCATAATAACTTTAATGCTGAAAACTCCAGAGTAACCCAGTGGATTGGAGTGAGCCCAAGGGCTCAATCAGAGTAAGAATGATAACAAGAGGGTATTTATGTCAATATTTATACTGAGGTACAAGATACAGAACTACAATACTTATACCTCAAAGAGGCAGAACCATCTAGAAGTATAGTAAAATAAGACAGGTGCAAACTCAAAAGTGAAGCAGATGTCTAAATATCTAAGAAATGAATGGAGATGTCAGAGGAGACAATGTCCAATCATGTCAGACTAAAACTAAAGGGTAACATGAGAAAATGAGGGAAAACAGGAATAGAAATGGAACATGAATAGTAACAATAATAGTAATAGTAACTGAGAGCAGGACTAGAAATGGAGTTATACCAGAATGGTCCAGAGAAGATAAAATGGAACTAAGGTAGTACTTAACTGGAACAGAGATGAAACTAGAAACAGAATAGGGCAGAGTGGGAGCATAGGGTAAAAAAGCATATATTAATGGAAGGTAAAAAGTATACATGCATAGCTGGGGTGGACTGGAATGATGGCAGAGGGCTGGAGTTGCCTAAAGGGGAGTCAGAGGACTAGAGTGGCTTACTGGATATGAGGACCAGTTGTAAGCCAGGTTGAAATTGGGTCAGAATTGGGTCAGAGATACAGAATATAACAGGCACAGCTTATATGATTGAATCTAGCATCTCAGATAACAGATGCAATCATGGCAGATCTCTAAATAAGATCTCCTTGGCCTCATGGCTAAAAGTATGGTTTAATCTCCACTAACTCTGAACACTTCCCTTCTATTCTACATAGCCTCTCTATTCTATACCCCTTTACCACATGACCATTAGTCATATCCTTTACCCTTGCCCTATGTCCATTTTCCTTATTTAAATATGTGCTGGAGCCACTGAATGGTCTGTGTGCATCCTGTTATGCTAGACCTGGGTAGGGACAGATATAGATCTTGCTATAAGAAAAGAAGGAGACTCTACTGAAGGTAAGCCTTGTGGATAAGGGTTAGATGACAAACAAAGTGTTGTGCCTTAGTAGTACCAGCTACACTCCCAGGGATGTGCCAAAGTCAGATGCTTAGATAACTATTCTGGAGAGTGCCAGGTCACTGTTAAAACCAGTATATATTTCTTCCTAAATGAAACCCTTGTTACTGAAGGACAAAGGTTAGGTTCCAGTGCCTTATTAGTGCATAAACTTAAGGGAAGATCATAACTCCAGATACTCTGGAGGGCTCTGAAGAGATCCAGAAAGGGTTTTATTGATCAAATGGGACTTGGCTTCACCTTATGTGATATGCCCTTGCACTTTCTGGTGTTCTAATTTACATAGATGTCAGAGGTGGGGAAGAGAACTATCTTGGTGCTCAACAAGAGGAATAGGCAGGATAAGGAGAGTCAAGCCTAGTTATGGGGGTGGGACCTTATGACTCCTTCAAGAATATCACTTGGCCCCAGAGATTTTCTGAAGTAACCTGGAGGATCAAAGTGAGAATGACAACAAGAGGGTGTTTATATCAATATTTGTACTAAGGTAACAGATTATCAAAACCCAAACACTGCTACTACTACTACTACTAGATTGGAGTTCACCAGAAGGGAATATGAGCTCCGGAGATCTCCAGAGATTTCCAGAGATTTCTAAAAATGGTCAAGTAATTAAGTAGCAGGTTCTTTATCAAACAGGACTCAGCTTCACCTTATGTGGCATGCCCTTGCATAGCCTTGGTGTCCTGATTTGTGGCAGGCTAAAGATAGCAGAGGAGAGCTTGCTCAGGGCTCAACAAGAGATATGGACAAGATGAAGAGTGTCAAGTCCAGTTTTAAGGAGCAGAGTCATCAAGACTTATAGAAGGTAGCCAATAGACTGGTCATAATCTCCAGCAGAGCTGGAGAATCAAAGTGAGTCAGGGACTCAGGTCAGATAGGGATAGTAACAATAGTAAAGTTGTTGCTCATTCCAAGTCAACATTAAGCCATAATGACTTTAATGCTAAAAACTCCAGAGTAACCCAGAGAATTGGAGTAAGTCCATACCACTAAGGGGCAGGAAGCATACATGCATAGCTGGGGCAGACTGGAATGGTAATGAAGGGCCAGAGTTGCCTGGAGGGGGGTCAGAGGGCTAAAGTAGCTTACTGGGTATAAGGACCAGTTGTAAGCCAGGTCAGGATTGGGTCAGAGGTACAGGATATAACAGTTACAAAGAGTGGATTCCAAGTACTAGGTATAAGGACAAGGAGATGTGAGGACCATGAGGTAAATTGCAAGGTAGAAGTAGTGTAAAGAAAGAGGATACAAGAAATATGCTACTTTATAGTACAGCTGAATAGAGTTCAAACAGAGATGACTATCATAATTATACTGGCAAGTGATAAGTAAAGTATCTGTGTGGAAACAGATGGAAAGCAATGGAATAATTACAGTCAGCTGATTAAAAAATAAAACATCCAGGTAAAGGGTATAACAAGGAAGCAATCTAGACAAGGCTAGAGCATGAGAAGAGTGAAATCTATTAGTAAAGAAGTGAACAAGAAAGCATCTGAGGTATGTGAAGAGCAGAAGCTAGATGAAGGAATAAGAAAAAAGAAAAGGAAAAAGAGGAAAACATAACATATCCTGGAGTAGTATAAGTAGCTCATAGTTCTGTGTTAAGGCTCCCCAGCCTTAACCACTTGTTATCTTGTATATCATATCTCCTAGGTTATGCCTTGCAATATAGACCATTTCTCTAATGACTAGTGTGATGGCTTCTCAGGCCTTGCTACTCTGAGTCCACACCACTCTTTATCCATTCAATCTGAATCCAACAACAAAACCAACACACCCCCTTAAGGCCATATCATACCATTTAGAGTTAGAACAAGTTATATATTGTCCAATACCATAACATACCTTCTTGGTGTTATATTCTAAATCCTCAGACACCTCTGTGTGTGTGGCCTCAAGACTAGAGCAAAGCAGTACCTTTCAATGTAGAGGTACAAGAACTAGGCAAAAAAGAAGAGAAGAATCAAGTGTCTTGAAAAAGCTATAAAGGGCTTAAATATGCAAGATAGGGAAGTTTCAGCTTGCATGCCCAGTTTATATATGCTACAGTGATGTGCACAGACCATGTAAGATGGAATGGCCCTAAACTAAAGTACAGTAATCAAGCCAATAGCATAAAGAGAGTGGAAATCTAGAAATACACATGTAAAATATAAGATATGATCTTATAGTCTAGATCTGTTTAGATCTGTGAAATGTAAAGATATGAAAGTGTGAAAAGGTGAAGATGTGAAGATGTGAAATGGTCATGTGATGTGAAAATGTGAAGAGTAAACATGGTGTCAGAAATGTGAAAAAAGATAAAAGTGAAAAAGTGCATTATAATAAATGAAATTATTTTTCAGCAAGATAATAATTTCAAGCATATCTCTAGAAGAGCTCAAATCTGGTTTAAAAAGCAAGATATCAAGCTTCTGGATTGGCCTGCTCAATCTCCAAACCTTCATTCTATTGAACATACTTGAAGTCATTTGAAAAGATGCCTTTTAGATTATAGAGGGCATTTACAGAAGTTTATCAATTATGGGATAGGGTGGTGGTAAAGTGGGAAAGGATTTCTGTAAAGAAGTGTCAAAAATGGATAGAAAGCATGCCTAGAAGGATTCAAGCAGTTATCAAAGCCAAGAAAGGTCATATTTGAAACACAACTGATAATACATTGACTATAATCCTAACACCTCCTTGATATGTGCTTTCTAAGAACTGAGTAGTAGCTTTGAACTAGAGCCACAAGAACTAGGCAAGAGTAATAAGAAGATAAAAGCCAAGGAACTTGTAGAATTGAAAGATTCAAGTGCACAAGACTGGAAAAACCCAGACTTGAGCAGATCTTCTTTTATATTGCTACAGTGTGTTATGACTGGCAATATTAGTGTGTTGCAATGATGAGCTAACCCTAATAAAGGGCTTGTCAATGTTAGTTTCAATGAGATAAAGCAAGTAGATGATATAAGAGGAGCCCTAGTAAGATCACTTATACTAAAAGATACAAATACTCAAGACTGGGGCTTGAGACATGCTAATGCTACAGTATTTATACAGTACAGAAGAGCACATGGACCAAGACCCTGATGGGAATATTCCCACAGACCCTGAGGCACCATCAGAAAGAAGAAAAGTAATCATGAGAATAGCCAATGGCTGAAAAGAAGTAATGCTTCTAAAATAGAAGAACAATGGAAATGAAAACCAGGCTGAAGACATGAGGCTAATCTTATGCCCTGGGTCTAGACCAGTCATGTGACCCATCACATGCCTAGATAAGATAAAAGATTAGATAACCATGTGGAAAGATAAGATAAAGTCATGTGATCAATGTTTTGAAAAAGCAAACTATAACACTACCCCCTTTTTAGGTCTCAGATTCCAGATGAGACACAGCTAGAGATACAGCATCAGTATGGTTTTCATAGGGTTTGAACAGAGCTTGAAAAGAAGATAAATCCATGGCAAAAATACAATGAGATGCAGAAGGATGGAGTTTATGAAATTCTTCAATAAGTTCAGGAGAATTGGTTAAATTATCTTTTGTTTGCCAAGTATGATCATTTTCTCCATAACCTGTCCAGTGAACTAGATATTCCAATTTTTCACCTTTAATACAAGAGTCAACTATATGGTTGACCTCATATTCTTCATGGCCTTCTTCTGTAATAAGTATGGGATCCAGAGTGAGAATGTCTTGTCCTTGAAGTGATGGCAGATACAGTTTGATATGTAATATATTAACTATAGGATGAATGCACATTGTGGAAGGCAGTTTAAGGTGAACTGTGTAAGAAATAACCTCAATAACTGTGAAAGGACTGATCCACTTCTTGGACAATTTCTTGAAAGGACAAGGAAGTATAAGATTCTTGATAGATAGCAACACTTGTTGACTTTTATGGTACTGAGGTATGGTTTTTGTGTTCTGTTTCTCCATACATGTCTTTGTTTTCTCCAATGCTTCCATTACTTCCTTGAATGATTTTGACATATCTCAAAGAAAATGAGAAGATGGATTAACTGCAGTGGGAGCTTCAAAACCCAAATGAGAATGATAAGTCTTCATTATTTCAAAGGGAGATGTTTGGGTGGAGGTGGAGTATGAATTATTATAATGATATTCTGCAATTTTCAACCAATCTACCCAAGTTTTCTGTCATTTTGCAATAAAGTTATGCAAATACTGTTCCAGTTCCCAATTAATCCACTCTGTTTGACCATCCATCCTAGGGTAATAAGCTATGGATATTTCTTGCTTGATCTAAAGAATCTCATTGAGCTATTTCATGAATTCCGAAATGAATTGAGGGCCATGATCTGAAACAATAGAAGAAGGAAGTCCATGTCTAGACCAGACATGGTCTTTAAATAATTTTGCAATATAAAGAGAAGAAAGAGAAGAAAGACATGAAATAAATACAACCTTTTTTGAAAACTAATCAACTATCACCATGATAGCATCAAAACCTTTTGATGTCGGAAGTCCAGTAATAAAATCAACAGAAATGTCTTCCCATGGAGCAGAAGCCATAGGAAGAGGGTGAACTGGTATAACAGCTTTAGATCCCTTGAATGTAGCACATGTAAAATAGTATAAAACAAATAATGTGACATCTTCATTGAGACCCAGCCAATAGTAATATCTAGATAAAAGTTGCTTAGTACAGTTCTGCCCAGCATGACCACCTAAAGGAGAAGAGTGAAAAAGATTAAGAGCTTCTATACATAAATCTTTGGGAATAAATATTTGTTTTCTTTCATTTAAATAAACTTTGTTTTCTGAACTATAACACTGTTACAAAGTGACACTCCAGCACTAGAACCAGTCATGTGACATCACATGATCATGCACAAGATACCCCATTTTAAGCTTAACCCTAGTTTGTAATCTAGTTTCTTTAAGAGTATTTATTATCCTCTTTCCCTAGCAGTGGTCATGTGACCATAAGTCACCTGACATGGATCTTCCCTGGATCTTCCCTGGAACTGCCCTCCATCTAATCTCCATGGATCTCATCTGATCTAGATCTGAATCTGGATCTGGACCCTAGATGCATCTGTGGCAGAGATCTCTATCCTCATGGTACAAGCACCTCTGACCCTGCATTCATTTCCTAGATACTTCTCTTCCATTCTCCCATATCTGCATGGTATCCTGCCATACTCCTTAATATCCACTTCATGCTTTCTCCTCATGTTCTTTATCTATTAACCCAGGGTTTAGGGTATCCCCTGATTAGGTAGTTCCTGTACTTAGTCAGCATGGTCTGTGCACCAGTCCTTGGAATATATATAGGCAAGGGTAGGCAAGCTGGAATCTCCCAGTCTTGCTCACTTGAGTCTGGTTTAGTCTTCTCTGGCTATACTCTACTCCCTATAAGTGATCCAATAGTTTTCTATTGGCTTAGGGACTGGCTTAGGCTCTTATCTTCATTCTCATCACACCTAGTTCCTGGCCACTAGCACAAAAGCCAGATAGCAAGATAGGAAGGCACTCTCCAAGAGTTAGGGTTAGGTTTAGGTCAATGCATCAGCAGCTGCATTTCAAACACCAGTGGGGAGGAAGGTATAAGTCCACTGATGATTGTTGTACATGAGAAAAGAATGAAGAAGAAAGAGAAACTACTCATTAAAAAATATGAGGAGGGAGCATGATAATTTGTTTATTCAGTTCCAATTTGTTTTTAAAATGGTCTTGTTTTCTGGAAAAAGCATCCACTTGTCCATTAGTAGAACCTGGTTTATAGCATATTTTAAAATTAAATTCTGCCAAAGTGGCTTGCCATCATGCTTGCCTAGAAAACAGATCCTGCAGTCTTTTCCAATACTCCAGATTTTTGTAATCTGTCCAGATCTCAAAGGAGTCTCTTCCAATTAAATAGTGTTGCCAGTCACAAAGAGCATGAATGACTGCCAGAAGTTCCTTGTCATAAATAGGGTAGTTTAATTCTGTAGTGTCCAAGGAATAAGAAATATATGCTACAGGTCACCAAAGACCATCATCTTGTTGATAAGAAAGAACTACCCCAATGGCAACATCTAAGGCATCTGTTTTGAGTCATACAGGTTTAGAGGAGTCAGGGTAACACAAGAGAGGTTCAGAGGTGAGGATTTCTTTCAAACAAACAAAGGCTGCCATGCATGCCAATGTCCATTCAAATTTGACATCTTTTCTTGTAAGGGAATTAAGGGATCTTGCTATATTAGTGAAGTTTGGGACAAATCTTCAGTAATAATTTGCTAATCCTAAAAAGGCTTGCATTTGTTTAACTGTTCTTGGTATGGGCCAATTTTGGACTGTGCTTGTCTTGTTTAGTTGCATCTGTACCCCCTTTTTAGATATAATCATGCCCAAGTAATCAACTTGTTCTTGAGCAAAATAACACTTTGACAGCTTTAAGAAAAGATTGTGGTCATGAAGATGACCTAATACTTCAGCAACAATTTCTAGATGCTGGTTGCAATTCTTGTCCTTTGTGAAAATCATAATATCATCAATATAGATTACCACATGTTTCCACATATCATGGAAAATATTGTTAACCATGGCTTGGAAAGTACTTGAAGAGTTACATATCCCAAAATACATTACCAGAGGCTCAAAAGCCCCTATTGGCATTGTGAACACCCCTTTCCATTCATCACCTTCTTTCATGTGAATGTTATTGGAATCCCATTGCAAATCTAGAGTGGTGAACATATCAGTGCCATTTAATCTATCAATCAGTGTCAATATCAAGGGTAGAGGATAATTGTTTTTAATGGTATACTTATTCAGATACCTATAGTCAATTACCATTCTTTTCCCTCCATCTTTCTTGCTGATAAAGAAGACAGGGGAAGTCTGTGGAGATTTAGATGATCAAATATAACCTTTTTTCATCTCTTTATCCACAAATTCTTGTACTTCCTTCATTTCTTCATTTGAAAAAGGAATAATATGACCTTTCTTAGGAATGAAGTTTTCTTTTAACTCCACCACATGGTCCCAAGGTTTTCAGATAGGCATACATTCTGATTCATGTTGTGAAAATACAGGAATAAATTCCCATAATTCTTTTGGCACTTCTTTCTTGAGTTGAGATTGTTCTTCTTCAGTTACCCTTCTTGATATTAGATGTGTTTTGCAATCTGCTGAATACCTAGGAAAATCAATAGTTTTCTTAACCCAATCAATTTCTGGATTGTGTCTTGCAAACCAATCATATCCTATTCAAAGGTCTAGGGTTCCTAAAGAAGAAACATAAATGTTAATACACTCTCTGTGCCACTTCCCATTTTTTCCTTTTATAGCTATATAGATAATAACATAGTGAGCAAATCATGTTTTCAAACACATTTTTGATTGATGAATGTTACTAATGCTTCAGAATCCACTATTGCAAAGGTTAGTCCATAAGATTCCATTTTTAAACCATTTTTTCCCCTAACTTCTCCATCAATTTTTACACTTACACCTAATTTATCTCTTTCCTTGCAATTAAATAATTTGGCTAGATCTTTTCTTTCTTTGCTTTCTATTGCAAACAAATGTCCATTAATATTGTTAGACAGAATTAAGCACCCTATTTCCAGGGCCATACTTGATCAAAATGTCATCATGAAAGAAATAACCTGATTCCATTTCATGGTACAAACATTAAAAGAACAGGAAGAAAGAGAATTGCATACTGGGAGTTCCATTTCTAACCTAACAGAGTTCCTCAGACTTTTCCTGCTGCCTCCTTCTGCTTCCATTCCATCTTGAAGACATTCTGGAAGTATGCATAAGCTTTATCCATACTACCCCATAATGCTGCTGGAATTTCTTGAAACCATGCAGTATCTGCCATGTTATATACCAGTTCAATAAAAACCAGTTCTGCCATTTGCCAATCATTTGCATCAGGCAAAGTGAACTCTGAAAATTGAACAGGCTATACATACTGTGCCTGCACTCCTTGTTGCCTCTGGTTCTGTCCCTGAGGCTGGGGATTCTTGCTGAAATTATTCAAGGGCCTTGGTGCTGCTGGATTAAAAACCCCACAGCAATCCTTTGCCATGTGCCCTGATTTTCCACATTTGAAACAGGTGTGGACCTGCATCACTGCCTGGCAATCTATTTCCATGGATGCACCATGCCCAGGCTGAGTGCCAACTGCTGTGAACCAGGGTTGATTTGGTTGAGGGGGAATATAAGGAGGTTGGTATTGATTGGAAGGAGGATATCATGGAGCTTGATATTGAGGGGTAAAGCAAGAAGCTGGTTGTTCTATATTCATTCTTTCAAATGACCATCCTATGTTTTGATATTGTTCTACAAAAAGGATATAATCCTCTTTGATACCTTGCATACAAGCTTGTTGGTATATCTTGTATTGGACTTGCTCTCTTATTAATTTCAATGCATGATCATCACTGATATCTGCTTCTTTTTATAACACCTCAAAGTCTTGCAAGTATTTGTTGATTGATGAAATGTGATGAAGTCCTTCAAGCTTCTTGAGAGATTTGTGAGTGAGCTCATTAATATGAAAATAATTGCATAGCTCCAGTGAAATTCCTTTGAAATCTGGCCATGCTGCCAGACCCATCTTTTCTCTACTTCCATCTGCTGCTAACCTATATTTGTCCTTACCATCTCTATATCTTTCAAGCATAAGTTGAGTGAATCCTTCTGCTTTTCCTTCTAACCTAGACAGCACTGCTGCTGTCAATTCCTTGTTGTTTCTCCACCTTTGTCCATCTATCCAAATCTGCAAAGAAACAAACCACTTTCTCCACTTTTTCTTGTCACCTCCCCATTTACCAGGATCTGCTATCTTCTTCTGTCCTCCCATCCTGGTAAGTTCTTCAGCCAGTAGTCAAATTATATTGCCAAGATCCAAACTCATATTCATCACACTCATAGTAGGAATTGAAGGCTGGGAGTGGTGCTGGGGGCATTGGTAGGGGATTGGCATGTATCAGGGTTGGGCTATGGGGTCTGGAATGGGCTGCTGCTGCAAAAGGATTGAACCTAGTTCAGTTGACTCTGGTTCATTGAATAAACTGGCATATGGGTTGAAGTTTGACAGGTTGGGCTACTAATTTAGGAAGTCATGAAACAGTTTTAAGGGAAGATGAAGGCCTGAGAGTTCTTAGCCTTTCTGATGATGCAACCTTCCTGTCTCTGCCTTGTTTAGCAATGAAGTCCTTCCTTGTTTGCTCATCAAAAGCATTGAATCTGCACTGAAAAGATTGTCTGCCAAACTTGTCATCTTCAAATCCAAGTACTGCCTCAAAAATAAACTCTTTCAGTTGTTTCTCATGTCCCCATGAGTATTCTTTCTTTATTAAATGTTCTTCTGCAATATGTGCCCTTGACTAGTATTGATAGTCTTGAGCAAGTGTTATGACTGGCAATATCAGTGTGTTGCAATGATGAGCTAACTCTAATCAAGGGCTTGTCAATGTTGGTTTTGATGAGATAAAGCAAGCAGATGATATAAGAGGAGCCCTAGTGAGACCACTTGCACTAGAAGATACAAATGCTTAAGACTGGGGCTTGAGACATGCTAATGCTACAGTATTTATATAGTACAGAAGAGCACAGAGACCAAGACCCTGATGGGAATATTCCCACAGACCCTGAGGCACCATCAGAAAGAAGAGAAGCAATTATGAGAATAGCCAATGGCTGAAAAGGAGTAATGCTTCTAAAATGAAAGAACAATGGAAATAAAAACCAGGCTGAAGACATGAGGCTAACCCTATGCCCTGGATCTAGACCAGTCATGTGACCCATCACATGCCTAGATAAGATAAAAGATTAGATAACCATGTGGAAAAATAAAATAAAGTCATGTGATCAAAGTTTTGAAAAAGTGAACTATAACACAGTATATGCACAGACCATATAAATGGTGCTGGCCCTAAATAATGTACAGTAAGCTAGCCAATAGCAAAAAGAAAGCAGGGACCTAGAAATATATGAGAAAACAATGAGGCATGACATTAGAGTCTAGATTGCTCTAGACCTGTGACATGTAAAGAAGTGAAATAGTGAAGAGATAAAGAGGTGAAATGTGAAAGTGTGATATATCACATGATGTGATATTGTGAAGAGCTACAGTTGTGAGAAGAAAGTGCCAAAAAAGTAAAAAATGAAAAAGTGCATTATAACAATATCAGGTACTAAATACCATAACCTATTTAAAGTCAAAAAACTGTCCCAATGAGTTGTCATTTTGATATGGTTGCCATGTTACCAAAACATAACCAAATGCTTTGATTATTGGACCAATAGAAAGCCAAGAGCAAGTACTGCATTTCATACACTTATAGCCTAGCATGATAATTAGTAGTTATTGATAGCCATTGCATTTAGTGCAAAACATGCAAACATTGGGACAGTTTTTTAAGCCACTATAATTGACCTAATGAGTCCCTGTTTTAAATTATCCATATCTTAATCAATTTTAATCGGAATTATATAATTCAAATATTGTCATGTAGCCCTGATTGGTTACTATTAGTCATCAACTTACACTTTAGCTTTATTTGTTCTTGTTGTGGAGTCATTCTATAAACATTGAAAAAGGGCTAAACTTTGGATCAATTTTTTGAGTTACTATAGCTTTCACAAGTCCTTGACTCTTCCTTGCCTTGCCTAGTTCAGGTGCCTCTACATTCAAAGGCATTGCTCAGCAGTAGAAGAAGTGCACACAAAGGTACAGAAGATAGTTCAGCTGAATATTAAAAGAGTGTTTCAATAATACTTTCTGTGTAGTTTAGACATTAGCTATAGTTCTGTGGAAAACAAAAAAAATATAAGTACCTTGTTACTTGAGTCAAATACATTTGATTTATTATTACTACTCTTTAAACCCTTGATAGTATTATACACTGTCAATTTGCTAGTACAAGAGTCATGTGACAGAGCACATGATTGTGAAACTCCTATGCCTAACAAGAATAAATCCTAGATTATAATCTAGTCAATATTCAAAGTTCCTTGAATTAGAGATGACTAGAGTTAGATCTAGTATATCAGATAATGGTATCTTCCAATCTTATCTCTGATAAATCTGATCTCAATCCAAAAGAGGATCAAGATAGGATTATAGTAGAGATTCAGATGGAATCTTCTTAGCCTTGAGGCTAAGGGCATAATTTAATCTCTGCTATCTCTAATCTAATTCTTTACCCTTAGTTTTTCTTCCATTCCACATTCCTTATTCACATGGCTTATTTTGGTCATATTCTCTACCCTTGCCCTATACCTCATTTCTTTATTTAGTATTGTGCTAGGCTTACTAAATAATCTATGCATAATTGAAATTAGTATAAGTAGCTAGTGCAGTTTAGTTCAAGGCCCTTAGCCTTAGCCACTTGTTACCATGTACATTGTTAGTTCCTAGTAGTGCCTTGCAATATAGGCCTATCTCTGGTAACTTGTATTTCAGCTCCTCAGAACTTACTACTCTAAGTATTCCTATTTTGTCTCTTTATCTATTCAATCCAAATCTGGCTACAATTCTGGCATCTACTCAAGGTTAGGGTTAGGAGGCTCATTTTGAAGCTGAAAATGCAACAGATAGTTAATATTTAGAGTAGTTTTTTAATCTACTACATGTCAACAAGTACTTTAATTAGTGCCAGATTTTCTTAACAATTTTTTTCACCATTTTCTTATAGTCACTGATACTGTCAATACCTGTCCATTGCCTAGTAGAACATTAGTGATATTATAGTAGTTTAAAAAAATCCCATTAGATTTTAGTAAAAAATATGTACTTAAGGGGAAAGTGCTTTTTAATGTGATAACATAGATCTCAAAACCATGCTTGACCAGTATACATTGCAGAAAATTAATGTAATTGAAGATACTAAGGCTGGAAATAAAAAGCACTTTTTTTATCTTGACCAATTTTTTATTCTTTGACAAATTTATTTCCTTGCCAGATACTTTTTTGATTTTTAAATAGACAGTTAACAAAATCAAATATTTGAGTTGTTGAGCATCATTGCCCAGTAGTGGAAATGACATGGTAGGGTAGAGAATTACTGAACTCAATTCATAATTACTACATAGGGCTAGTTTTAGAGCCTCTTCTCAGTATCTTTCAACAAAAAACAACTTTTTGACATTACTTTTCCACAAAGTTCTGTAAACAGCTGTAATTTTTGTTTATTGGCAGCAGATAGACCATGGCTTGCACTCCAACTTGACCAGGACTGTTGATGAGGGTGGGGCTTCAAGATCTCTATGGTTCTGAGCCCCAAAGCTTCAGCTAGGCTGGCACATTATTATAGAGGCGGAAACATGCACCGAAATTGAACCTGAACAGCTCTGACCACCCTGTCCAGGTCGGTCATGCATGCAGACCGACCCTGCACTAAGTTGTGTTCGCCATGGAAGAAAATTTGAGGTCGGGGGTGCTACAAGGTCGTAGGAAAAAGGCCCGTCGGAACGGAGATCGGAACATATTTTGTCCGCGCTGCGCAGAAGGGCGCAGCGTCTCTCCTCTGCCTCTTCGTTCCACGACCAGTCTTTTTCCCTCCCTTTCGACCATGGAAGCCCTCGTTCGTATGACAGAAACACTCAAGTCGGTTCGGGTGTGTTACTCGCCTTTCTATCTGCATTCGGACTCAGGGCTTATCATCTTCGTTGACACACCGTGCAGGAGACGCGCTTGAGTGCACTTCGATCACCTACCGAGTTCTTTGACATTCACCGCTTGTCAAGACCAGCGGATACGACCCAGGCAGTGTCGGTATGTGGGATCGCCCATCAGTCTCATCCATAGCGGGCGCACATGCTAACTCTGTTTTCTCGCCCCTACTTCTCGCTTCCGCCTTCGTCGGGTCCCCCATTGTTGCCCTCCCGGTCGCGCCGACATAGCGCATTACCTACAACACACGGTATTTCTCTGGAAACTACACTCTCATCGTCCTTGTCCTCGCCGTCTATGCCCTGTACGTCGATCCCGCACTTTCTGTAGGGACGCTGACATCGAGCCTCACTCCCTTCGCCTTTTTTATTTCCGTTCTTGCGGTATGATAGCATCACGAGCCCGTTGTTACTTATCTCCCTTGCCTTTCTTGTCGGTGGCTTCGTTGCGATCAACAAGTTCGGTATGTCTTATCTCTTTGCCTTTCTCGCTCTCATCCATCTTTCTCTCCCCTCTCGCCCTTGTCACTTCCGTTTCCCCTCCTGTACTTCTCCCCTCATCGTCTCACACTTTCCCCTCACAGGCCCCGACCCTGTCCAGGTCGGTTCCCGTGTCATCACTCAAAAATCCCTCTACACCGCCCTCTTCGTCATTGGCCTCCCCCTGCTCTGGCTCTCATCTCCTTTCATGACATTCTTCTGGCTCGTCGGCGCTTCATCATGTCTGATCCTCGTTCATGCCGCGTTGATGGAACCAGGCATAGAGAGTGAGTATGCGAGTGTGCAAGACTCGGTGTGAGGTGGGAGGTAACGCAGGTCTTGTCGTCAACATTAAATAATTTACTCTTTCAACACCCTTTTTGTCTTGTCTCGTTTCATGTCCGTCAAGACTCCATGCGCGGCGGATTTGGACAAGTGTAATTTCCTGTTTCAAATTCGATTCTGTAAGCGGCCGTGCGTCCCTTCACTCGGACCTTGTTCCATCCTCCCTCCCATCCTTTCGCTTCCCTAGTCATGTTGCATATACAGTCGACTCTCACATAACGCATACCTCCTGGGATATGGTCCAAGGTATGCGTTATTAGAGAGTATGTGTTATCCGTGAGATAATGATCACGTGATGTTTATAACTGCATGGCTTCAAACTGAGCAGAAATAGCATACATCTAGGGCATGAGTCTAGCCATGAGAGAAGTAGTTTGTAATTTTACCAGCTATCATACCCTGCATCTCAGCAACCCATGTCTTTCATTCAAATAACCCCAATGCCACTTCAAGCTGATAAGCAAATGGATCATCAACATTGCTGACAAAGCTGTGCAGCACAAGTGCAGCTTGGAGTGCCTCCTGGCTCAACTGGCACACCACCATTGTCTTCCTGCCCATTCATCTCCTGTAAAGCCTTGAAATCTATGACTGCCTGGTAAATCTCTTTATCTGTTGCATCAAACATGTTTCAAGTCTCTGCAACAGGATTGAAAAGATCTGCAATATGCATATGATTCATGTGCTGGAGAATTCTGGTGCATGACCAACAAGATTTTCTGTACAAGAAATGTGTTGGAATTGGTTGATTACCTACGCTCTATAGCTTACATAAGCTAATAACTACATCGCACCATTAGTTACCTTGGGATACTTAGTGACTACAAGCATCCTGCAGTTTCCTGCAGTTTCAACAGGTTATGAGCCCCGCCTGTGCTTACTATATGAAGTAGTTCACTCACCAGAACTCGATCCCAAGGCCCGAGAACAAAATGCCTTTCTCGATTGAAATCAATGACGGCATGGAAATCCATATACTGGACCTGGCAGCGAATGGAGAGAACTGGATGACATGGCGCGGAAGGATTGAACAGGTTGTTCAAGAGAAGGGATTGGAAAGTTACCTTGATGGCACTGTTACAGACCCGAATCCGCAGCTCGAAGCCTTTACACAGGCTATTATCATTTCCAGCATTCCCAACTCAATTCTCTGCTTCATGCTCGAACTCGAATCTGCTCATGAACAGTTCAACTACCTGTCCAAGCGATTCGAATGATTTTCAATGACAACGGGACTGGCAATACCCTATGGAGCGCCGCACATAGCTGCACAAGAGCCAAAATTGGTCAACAGCAAGTGTTGGCAGCACGGCAAGTCAGAACATGAGAATGACTCCAAGAAGCCGAGGAATAGGTTGAATGGGCCAAAGTTTGGGAAAGAGAGTTGCATGAGGCACCGCAAGTCAAGGCATGACGCGGTAGACCTCCAAGGAGCCAAGTCAAAGGGTTGGAAGGGTAGATATGACAAAGGCGAGGACGCAAAAGTCTATCACTCTATAGTCAATCCCCAGAAACCTGAGACGGCGAGCCAACAGGACAATGAAGCAGCCGCTGACTTCATGAACCCGAACACGAAATGCGCTGAGCCCACAAGGCCAGCGGGTGCAATGGATGACCCACAGGACACGCTACTCAAGCCACAAGGTGGCAAGGAGGTTGAAAGGGCCAGAGAGGTTAAGGAGGCTGATGCGAGAGGGAAGGATGCCACTGGCAAGATACCCACCGCAGCGGACCGCCGAAGAAGTGACGATATGGCCAGCTGCAAGAATGTGATACCCGTTAGAGCTCGCTACGGCCATGCCAAGGCCAATAAACGGAGTCAAACGCAACGCGATATGACTCACCATCAAACCCCACCAGTCGAGGTGATCACCACACATGCCATACAGACGCCACGTGAGATGGAATCGCGAGGAGAGAGCCAAGACGTCACCATGAGTGACATGGAGGCAGCGGGTGCCCCCGACAAGGTTGAGAGTGAGGAGAGCGAGGCTGATGATGAGGGCGAGGCTGGTGATGACGACGAGTGCAGCGGCGATGTGATCGCACACATGCATGAAGCCCATGATGGGCAGTCAGTCACAGAAAGCCAAGCAGACGCACCTCAGATCCACGTCATGCCCCCACTCGAAGGGGAGAACTGGCAGTCGAGTGATAACGATGATGATGACGAGAAGCACCCATCGCACACCGACAACGATTCCATGGTGAG
>JBBPKN010001362.1:0-17619 GCA_038089275.1 Pulveroboletus cf. rosaemariae | reverse complement strand
CCCCATCCGTCGAGAACGTCCAAGGGAGCCCGTGTTGCGCTTCCGCTGTCAGTTCGTCTGTGGGCAAGAAGGGCACGTCAGGGAAAGAGGGGGACGTGTCAGGGAATCGTCCTCTCGCGTTTTGGGTGTGTGTGGGGGGGGAGTTCGGGTGCATGCGCAGACGGACGTTCACCCCTCCCCGCGTGTCGCGTGTGCATGTTCGTCGCGAAAGCACGGAACCCCATATTTCAGACACATGACAAGAGCCCATCACAGACCGTCTTTGGCAGAGACGGAGGGATTCGCCGACGCCGACGTGCTTGTCTGATCTTCGGAACGAGGCCCTGTGAGTCATCCCCAACCTCCAGACGACCCCCCTATTGCGAGGCTCATGTGCAGGCTCGAAGAAGCCTGGTGTGACTTGCACATGCAAGGATGAACGAGTGGCTGTACGTGCCTTCTAGGCTCTGGCGCGTGGCGTTCATTACTCGAAGCCCAGTGATCAGCGTCTTATTGGATACTCATCGTGGTGATCCTCAGGCGTTCGCCGCCTGTGCAACTCATTGATAAACGACGCGACAAGGTACAATCGGATGCAAGCCCAAAAGGTCCGAAAGCCGGTCCCGCTCAAAAAAATGAAAATGTTCGTGTCCCGTGTCCGTCGACGAGAACACACGACACCCAAAGCGCAGAACGGAAACACCGTACATCGGATATCCAAATGCCATCGTTCGACTGACGACCCTCGCGCAAAACTAGGACGACGATACTTCCATCGGCGTGTGGCCGCTCGCAACGATCACGTCTTCAGCCGCCGATCGTCGTGCTATACGTTCTGCAGCCTGCGCTTGTAATTCCTCAACCTCCTGCTGTAATTTCGCCTACCAAAGGAGATCAGATTTGTGCTGCGATGTGGTACATGCGGACGCCGCTCGAACCCTCACTTACCACTTTAGACTCGAGCTCGGTCTGGTCGAAGATCGAGTATGCAGGGGGCGGTGGTGGTGGCGTCACGAGAGGACCTGTTGCCATCGTCGTCGTGAGTGGAGTATGAGCATGGGGTTGGTGATGAGAGTAGTTACCAAAACCAGCCTTTTTAAAGACTTCTTCCATGAGCTCGTGGTTGCGCTTGTATCGCGTCAGCGCGAGAGTCCGTGTCGATATCATCTCGAACTCGTCTAGCCCATCGAGAATCCGTGAGATGGCCTCACGTCCGAAACAACAGCTTGTGCCTCACCGGTAGAGTCGTCGTCGTCCAATCGGGGTGGACCAGGTCGTTGCTACAACAACAACAAAAAGCCCGATGGGGGACCTTGTCAACTCACAGGCACGGTCAAACGAGGACGGAAAACACGCACGGGTCCCATGCTCGCACTGCGCTCCCGCGCACGTTCCCGTTCCCGCCGTCTCTCCAACGACTCCATGTTGTTGTTTTGCTGTGCAAGCATTGCCTGGGGTGTCATACCTATCCCTTGCGGGGTCATGCCCATCGCTTGGGGGTTCATGCCCTGAGGTGCCATGCTCATTCCTGCCTGGTTCATCCCCATCGTTTGGGGGTTCATGCCTAAGGGACCTTGGGGTGGAGGAGGGACAGCGGAAGGCGGATAAACCTTTTGCCCAGCTTTGTCGCCCATGACATACACCGGAGGCTCGGTGATCTGACGGAGCGGGTATTGCCGCACGGGCGAATTCAGCAACGAAGGGACGGTCTCTGTGAGTTTCATCAGTACGAGTGGGTGAAGAAAAAAAAAAAGATGTCAGGAACGTCGCCCAAAATGCATAGTAGTGAGGTCACCAAGTTTGTAAGGCGTAATTCCAAAGTACCCATGAGCCGGAGTAGGACGGAGAAGATATTTGAAGGGGGGGAGGAAAGGTATTATGTCCTCAGACATGGAATCACCAAGTAACGAAGAGTGAGAACATATGGGGATCTGAAACACGGGAGACGTGGTTGAAAGGCTGGGAGTGCCTGGACTCACGAATCACTGGTCCACGTGTGTAATGCACGAGCGTGATCTGTGGATGGCCACCTTTGATGAGGCGATACCGACGTCGGAGACGCCACGCGTTCGTCTCTTGTGTATTGGGCACGAACCCATATTTTATTTCCACGACTTCAATTTCCTAAGAGAAACGGCGCTGTATGTCAGTTCATGCGACTCTGAAACGGCGTATAAAGAAAGAGGCGGGAAACATACACGATTTCCAGGCACTGGGAGTGCATAGCGCGTTTCTTGGTCTTGGTAGCGAATACCATCATTTGGGAATTGCGCGGGGCTGGAGAGAAAAATGAGGACAACTTGGCCCTCTGCAATTAAAACCGACCCGTCAGCACTTTTTCGAGTTTTTCTTTCCGTGTGCTGACGTACCAACAGGCTTGTCAATAAACGTCCATGAGTAAGGAACGTTGAGGGATAACTGCGCAGCGCGAGCGAGCATGTTTGCTGCAGCCTCTATAGTCACGTTTGCGTGAAGCCCGATATTTTCTGGAAAGCGAAGGCATGGAGTATCAGGATGTGGTTGTTGGAAAGACATTGTAGCTTGGGATTTTAAGGCTATGCTCCCGTTTTAGATATCATGCAGGGCGGTTGTTTGAATCGGAAGCTCATGCCAAACAAGCACATTTTGTCACGTGGTTGCGTATGGTCAACCTTACACTGATAAGCACAAGGAAATGGTTACAGTGTCCCGAAGACATGTCCATGAAAGCGATGCTCAAATTTACTTATTCTCCATCAAACACGTCGAAGGGGAGATTCCAGCCCTTGCTGGGGTTCACGACACGCCTGGGTGTGTGTGAGGCAGCTGCCCGCTCGAGTCTCTCAAATTCTTCTTCCGGAAGCTCGAAGACTACAAAAAGCAATCAGTCTTTCCTTTGTTTTCTGCCGTCATAAATAAAACTCGCTGTCTATGTTCTCGACGATGCGAGCAGGTGTCACACTCTTGGGAAGAACAACCGTCTGACCATGCGGTCAAACTCAGCCACAATGCTACCTGATAGTACTTACGCCACGTTGGACATGCCACGATATTATCACTTGCGCAGGGGTGATACCAAGCTTACAAGCAATATCTTTTACCTGAAGATGCGCTAATGAGGATTCGAAGACATTGTGCCAAGTGTGAGTTTTGCGTACCTCGGGGACAGTAAGACTCTCCCTAACCAGCTTGCTGCTACCGAGCGGCGAGTACGCCTCTAGCAATAGACCGTTCTCTTTGGACCACTGGGTAACATTATGAAGACAACAGTCTGGAAACAGTGCATGTACGTTAAGACCGACCTTGAGGAGCTCGGGTTGAGGGTTCCAGAAATTAAGCTCAACCTGGTTGACAGCTGGCTGGTACTTCAGGGAGTTTGATGTCAAATTCTGAACCCTGCAGGGTAGATGGCGACGTAAGGATCTGGTAACGGGCAATCATGTCGACAGACCGTTGGATGTTGAAGCTAGGTGAACGCATGTTAAACAAGCTTTCACGATGTGCTTAACAAATGAGGGACTCACTTGCTAACACCAATGTTTCTGATCTTCCCTTTTTCAACCAGTTCCTCGAGTTTCTGCCAAGTCGGATAGGGGTCTGCGGTGAGGTCCTCATCCAAGGTGTTGTTTCCATCCTTCTTGAATGCGACAGGCCTAAGAGTGCTAGCGTCAGAGATATACATGGTGGACAGCATACACCGCGAAATACCAATGGATCAGGTACAAGTCGAGATAATCAGTGCCGAGTTTGGCAAGTGAATCGTCAAGGACAGGCTCGATGTCCTCGGGTGCGTGAAAATTGTTCCAGAGCTAATAGATCAAATCAATATACCCGACATAAGATGGGAGAATGACCAACCTTGGACGTTAGCCAGATTTGTTCGCGTGGGACCTCACACTCTCTCAGAGCTTTCCCTACTTCAGCTTCATTCTGGGCGAATTCTCAGGGGATATCGCCAAGCGAGGCATGAAAATGGAAATGTACCCTATAGATCCATGCACTGTCGATGTGTCGATAGCCGGCACTTAGCGCTGTCTGTGGTCCTTGGCATCAACTAAGGAAAATGTACAAATCGGCGTACCTTGACGGCGTTGCTAACCTCGCCTGCTTCGGCCTGCCATACGCCTGAACAAACAACGTGAGTTGATGCGATCGGCACGTCGCAAACCGATCTCATACCGAGAGCGACAGAAGGGATTTTATCTCCAGAAGGTAACGTATAGTGAGATGGGAGCCTTGCCAACTCGCTCTGGTCCTTTCGTGGACCATAGCACATTATCCAAAACCCCCTAGAGCGTGCGAGCCGCACCGCAGAGAATGAAGCATACAAGAGGGCGGCGAAAGAGAGAAAGTAGAAGACGAATCTCTTTCCAGCGTGTTTTCTGCGATGAACAAATTGTCCTTCGTCGTCGTCGTCGTCTCTTTCGACGGCGGAAAGTCGTTCATAACGTGGTGCAAAGGCCATTGCTCAGACGTTCTGGGGAACCTGGGACACTGCTGCGTAATAGGGCTAGGTCGGAATGCATCGCACGTGACCTTGCGTCATCGCACCATGGGTATCTCCGTGAGGGTTGGATGGTGGCGCATAAGACCGACTGGAAAATGTCCACACCACTCGACTACAGACTGCCAAGTATGCATCGAAAATGCAGAGCGATATAGCACAACTGTGGTGTGTGGACCAGATGACTGGACAAGAGCTACTCGGAGAACGGGGTCCTGCGTTCCCAACGGCATCAGACAGTGCCATATAGTTCTTGCGCAGCCTCCAGATGGTCCGATGTTGCGTGTATACATCCCCCAAAAGAAGGCGTGATGCGATCTATATTGATAGCACCTCCACGACCCGCAAACTGCATTGCTGTGGCCCACGAGCGACCTCGTCGAAGAGAGTCTGGTTGCCAGTCACTGCCCGGTAGGCAGAGAGGGCCTCCAAAGATAGACCGTCAGCGCAATCACCGTTCTGCTTGAAGCAGCTCAATAACCAAACACTATAAATACCAAGATGCTTCGTGTACGGTGCCTAGCGCAAAACCCGGCTCGACAAGTGATCAGCCGACGAATGTATTGCTGAATGAGTCGTTCGGCAAACCTGAAACAAGGTGTAGAGACCCGCCCTCAGGGTAGCACCTGCCACCCACCCACATGCATTCCGACATAGGGGGAAACAAAGATGCTGGGGGTTACAGTAAGAGATCCACCCGAGAATTCGCTCACAGACGCTGTATCATCCCTGGCCTCGAAGGGGCATCTCCAGCGCGCTTCGGTCACGACCTTCGCAATGAAGTGGATCATAGTGTCGGCCTAGACCTTGAATAAAAAGGGATCAAAGGAGTAAACATAATGGAGAACTCATGACATCGACAGACCCGCCATCGTACCACGCGGTCTGACATGAGCTTGGCTTTAGCGCGCAGTTGAGACGTCGCGCAGCCGTCCCCTACACCGTAGCGGACACAATTGTGGGGTATCGTCGTGGCCTCGAGTGGATCGTCCTCGACAGCTCATCACCATTACCGTCAAAGACACTAGAAGAACGATATCCCAGACCATTCGCAGGCTTGAACGGGTCCTGTCGGGCTAATCATCAGTAGGCTGACCTCGTTTGGAAACCAAGTTCTCGCAGTGATGTGGTCTCGGTTGCTGGGCGAACGAGGTCCCCATTCAATTCAATAGTGACAGGGTCCGCTGCTCGTTAATTTCTCTTGTCAAACCCACCTATCAATCGATCGTCAAGTGAGTTCAGTCAGTCTAAAACGTTCTTGCTGCGATGGTTGTGGGCCAAGTTTATTTATTTTACGGCACGGTCCAAGTTGAACGGGGCGTGGCTCAACTACCGCCATGTCCGACTTGATCTCTACACCATCTCAAACACAGAGCATAGTCTCGAACGAGGCCTTCGAAGCACTCATAGACCTCCTTGCATCCGATGGTATCGAAGAAAACCCATCGACACTTCCAGGGGACCGTGCTGGCGCGCAACCGAACGTGACATTAAGAGATTCATCAGGGAAACTGGATTTTGATAGAATTCGTCTGATGTTTGCAGCGCAAAACGAGAGCCCGGTTTCTGCCCCTCCTGGACGCCTTGATGAAGAGAAAAATTGCGCGGAGTCCTCAGCCGTACCCAATGAGGATGGGGACAGCGACGACGATCCCAACTCACCCCCGGGCACGTCCTCAACGGTCCCTTCCCGTCCGGCTTCCGTGTCCCCGAGGCCAACCGAACGCCCAGCTACCGGCCATAGACGTAGCTCGACATTCGGGAATGAACCCTCGGCTGCAATCCACAACGCGATGGCACTCAAAGTGGTATGTGTTTCTTGTCACTTTCGGAATTAAGCACTGACAGCGCTTCATAGGAGAACGTGGCATCTGCGCTACTACACCAGCCCCTTTCACTTGATGAACTGAACACGGCGCTTGCAAGTGCTCATGAAGAAGTGACGCATCTTCGTCGGCAGTACGATGAACTTGAGGCTTTTGTTTCCAAGCACTTGGGAGCCCAAAAACGGGATCAAATCAAACTTGCCCCAGGTCCTATAAATACTGACAAGATGACACTTGATACGGGTGGTGGACGTGTTGAAACGCGAGTTGGGGGTTCCCATGCACAGCCAAATGCAGATTTGCCTTCGGCCCCTCTGCCCCCCGATGTTCCCACCGAAATCGCCAGCCTCTCTGAGAATGAGGCGAAGACAGTATTGAGCGTGAGTGGCCTTGACTCTCGTGTGATTAGTTGCGGAGTGATATCTTATGACTAGGCCCTTGCGCGCTCATTGAATCTCTCACCAAGTACCATTGGCTCGATGATCAGTCCTTCGACTTCTACTGGGCATGCACCGCATCAACAGGGCTTATGTCCTCCCAGCCCGGCTCGACAACATGATGTCGCCTCCATCACCCGTGCAATCAAGTTCCTTAGCATAGTGGATGAGCTTGTTTGGCGGCGGGCTTCGGGTCCACCCGGACCTCGTCCGTTACTGCCGGTATTTTCAGAGGAGAACTTCGTTTCCCTCGTTGCTCGTCTTGAGCTATGGGAACGGGCAGTCCGGCGATCGTCTAGAGTTTGAAGTCTGGTCCAACGACGCGATTTAAGGCAAGCTCATCTGTGTTTGCGAGGTGATAGACGTGACCATCGCTCCTGGCAGAGCGCAATACTTACCTTTGCACAATACTTGACGCGATGCCTTGTCACTTGAACGCCACAGCCTCGTCCACAGTGATGATGGACGATGATCAGTGACACCCACACCAAACTCTCGTGCTATCTGTACTCATTATTTTCACGTTGATGTAGATTCATAGATGTTGCACGAATCTGTAGGATGGCATGTCGGACTATCTGTGCGATTGAGTGTGGTGCGCAGATGCAAAAACTGATGGAACAGTGGTCAATGAAATGTACTCGATGTACGGGGCATGCGTATCTACATCTGCACCCGCGTTCTCTGTACAACTAGCTAGTCAAGTTAGCGTGTCCCAATTCTCGCAACCGAGCACGTCGCTCGGCCGACGACCGCGAGAAAGCCGCATGCAGGCCACGATCCAGAGACGGTCCTCAACGTTCACCGCAGCAGTACCCCTGCCATTGCACCCCTCAGGTGATCTCTTCTCGGACTCACGTCTTCATGGGTATCAGGGACCAAGTCGGAATGTGCGCCTACCTCGCGCGAGCGCTAGCGGAGGCGGTACGGTGGCTAAGAGTGAAGATGGTGTGAGGTGTGTGGTCGCTGGGAGGGAATGTTCGTCCGACCACTCATTTTTTTCCGTTGGGTGTCTCCTGACGACGGTGTCGAACAGCCTTGCGTATCCTTCGTTTGTCGGATCCAGAAGACGCCGCGCCCACGGAGCAAAAGCCGGGCGTTGGGCTTGGTGGTCACCGTATTGACTTGTCCAAGAACCTCTGGGACGGAAGCGGGCTCAAGATTGACAGCGCAAGCACCGATGTCGTGTGGTGTAGCGGTAGTTCGTTATACTCTGCTCTACAACCAGCTTCGAGCACTGAGACTGTCAACAGATTATAACAACAAAATACTGACAAGCGCTAGGAATGGCGATCTTATCATGTGGGATTTGGACAAGCCTGGTAGTATGAAGTACGGTAGGTGTCCTTGATTATCTCCTTCCATGGCTAACGTGCCCACAGAGAGAAAGACGAAGAATCACATTCGTTCTATCCACAAGCTGTCCTGCTCGTCCGTGGTCCCGTACTATTGCATTACTGGCTCTGCGGATGGCGATATGCGCATCTGGGTAAGGTTACCCGCCCCTTGTCTTTGCAATGTGCTGACGGTATGTAGGATTTACGGGACATGTCACGTTCAGTGATGAAGATCCATCACCCCACTTCCGTTCGGTCTCTCGTCTTTTCGCCCTGTCTCTCGCATCCTTTACAAGCCGTCGTCGGTCTTGACAATGGTTCCATATGTCGCTGGGATTTGCAAATGGGCCAACGGGGTCAGCTAGATCGCTTGCCCATGGCGCACACGGGCTCCATCCTTGCCTTGGATTGGTGTAGTACCTCGGTCACGAGCAAGGGTACGGACAACGTTTCCACACAGATAGAAGGGAGTTGGATCGTCAGTGGTGGGCTCGATCACACGGTAAAGGTATGTCGCTTCTGTCCTGGCACTACCATGGTTGATTGCGTAAAGGTTTGGGATCTCCCCCTGTCAAGCACCTCGTCACATATCGTAACCAAACCAAGATATGTACTTCACCCTTCGTATCCAGTCAGGCGTGTTTTTTGGCGGCCCGGATATCCCTGTGAATTGGCACTGGTCTCAAATGCAGAGTTCAGCGGTGGGAGTGGGGCAGAGCTCATGGCGAGCCCGCGGGTGCAGAACGCCACGCCCAGCTTTCTTTCGGCGGCAGCCCCAGTGTCTGACTCGAAAGATGGGGAGAGCAAACTCGGCTTGGTAGGTGATACGGTCGAGATATGGGACGTCCGTCGCGGGTGGATCGCCAAGTGGACCGTCGACACGAGCGTTTCCGATGGTGGGGTGACTGGTACGTATTCGTCCTTGCCCTTGGCGTCGCACCCATTCCCAGGCCATACCCAGATGCCACGTTCCGCGATTCGCATGCCCTTTTAGTCCAGCATGCCTCTGGGACCTTTGCTCAGATCGATCTGAAGCACTCACATCGGCCCATCGATGCAGTACCGAGAGCTGCGTTGTCTTGGAATGTCGTTGATGGTTCAGAGGGGGCGTTGGCGTTTGTCGCTGACAAACGTGGCAAGTGGGAGGTGCCTTACGACGATATGTGTGTCCACCTTGATCTCTTTCCGTGCGCTATTTATGATCTTCCGTCGATAGCCACCCAGATCGGCGTTCATTACTTTCCGACCGGAAGGGGAGGTTGAAGGCGTTGGGCGATAAGAGTTGTATTCCGGGTTCACAGAACATGGGGATGTATGTTCGCATACCCCCATCAGAAGGTATTGCCCCAGCTGTGTTCGCCCGACTTGCCAGGGGCTATGTTTTGCCCGAGAAGCCCGCAAAGAGGGAGGAAGTTTGTGCTCTGAATGCAGAGGTGAGTATACGTCTTTGGCGTGTCGGATGTGCACCGGGGAACTTATGTTTGTCTTCTCAGGTTGCTACTCAAGCCGGGAGCATTCATGCCGCTCAGGGGTGGATCTTGTTGGGGTCACTTTTAACGGACATTATCCCAGAGTCGGTTACTACATCGTTGGTAGCCACAGGCAAGATGGACTCGTCTTATTCCCTCACTCACCTGCCCTCAGCGCCAAGTGCTCTCGCTTCTAGTGAAGGCGCGAATCTGCATAGCAGTGGTCCAGTCTCTAAACCGGCTTCCTACCGTGCCACGTCCGTTGATTCTGCCACCCAACCTGCTGCGTCACCTCTCCACTCCCCATCCCAATCGCGTATCGGTCACCATCATAATCACGTACAAACACCACGTTCTACATCGAACGAGGATCGTAAACATCGACATCGCGTTGAGGCGCAACCGCCTCTGCCCACCAAGCCGCCACCCAACTCGCGAAACCTGACGCCGGTGTCCTCGGCGTCGTCATCACCGCATCAAGTCCCTCTCACACTCCCTCTCACACCGGCTCTCCCACCCACGACGACGATGACGCCGACCACGGTCGCGCAGAGACGGCCCTCCGTACTCATTTCGACCCATCCGTCATTGCATCCACATGCTTGCCGGCCTTCGGTATATAGCCGCGTCGCGAGCACGCCCAGCGAAAGTCCGAGCGCAGCGAGCATAAGTGACAGGAGCCTCCGACACGTCGGCGAAGGCGCGCTCGATGACTCGGACTCGTCGGACGGCGCGGCAAGTGGGAGCCTCGTGGACAGCCACGCGAGCGAGATTGATCACATCGAATTGGTGCCTGCGTTGCCCAAGCAGTCGAAGGTGAACAATGCACGGAGTCTGAGCACCGGGCGAGTGGGGCCTGCGCATCCGAGTCCGTTGTCGCAACTCGCGGGTCAGCAGCAGTGGGTGGAAGAGAAGTCGAGCCCGGTGCCAAGTAAACGTCACGTCGAAGACGACGACGGAAGTCCCTCCCCATTGTCCTCTGACACGGACGGAGAACCTAGCGACGACTCGATGGCGGAGGTCCGACATCGTTCGCTGACCATGAAGTCGCAGTCGTTGGTACGGTCGAGATCGCGGAGGAATTCGGGGCCGAATGCGAGGCGGTGGAAGACCCGAAGTCGGAGTTCGACAACGGTGCCGCTCGCTGTGCCGCTGGTGTCGCCTGCACGATCGTCGCCTAGTGGGTTACTGATGGACTCTCCGAAGCGTTCTTGTGGTGTGATTGGCAGTCAGAGTAGCGTTGAGACGGTTATTGCCGCGTCGATTCGTGAGCAGGAGGGCGAGGCGGCGGCACCAGATCTGGGCAACGATCTTGCGGGTGCCGGGAACCAGGAGCCTGCAAGTTGGGCAGAGATGAGTCATCAACAAAAAGCGGCGGTTGTAGAAGAGGAAAATCAGCTAAGAGAAGCGGGATGGTGTGCGTTGCGGGACGCTGTAGAAGAGTATGCAGACAAGGTTGGTCCTCCGCGTTGTTTGGAAGGAGAACAGGTTTTGACGGGATACAACCATCAGGGCGATGTCCAGATGTGTGCGATGCTCGCGCTAGTGGCTCCTGAAGAGCTCAAACTGGACCTCGGACGGAGAATCCAGTTCGTCGAGGCCTATGTCGGTGAGTGGGTGCAATGATGCCGATCAACAGCACCTGAGCCATTTGTGTGAAAGAGATGCTGGTACGACACCAGCTTCACACAAGCGCAGCGTATCTGCGCAAGCATTCTCGTGTGGAGGAACTGCGGATGAGGACAAGAGTATGTCCTCTGAACCCAATCCATGGTCTACTCTATCTTACAGATAGCAATTAGCTGGAGACCGTCATTTACACTGCCTGCCGGAGGTGTCGCAAGACCGTCGTCGCAGTTCGTTCGAGAAACCCGTTCATGAAGGCGACGTATGCGGTATGTGCTACGTGCAAGCAGGCTGTGGTGAGGTGTTCGATATGGTGCGTGGTGCGAACGTGGTCTGATAGACTCGATGTACCGGCTTACCACGAGATGGGGCTTTCAGTCATCTTCCCATCCGCACGCTCCTCTTCCAATGTTCAGTCTGTTCGCATGGTGGTCATCAAGACTGTTACAGGCGGTACTATATGGAACATCCGATGATCGAACTTCCAGCGCCCCCGCATCAGCGGGGCCGACAATTGCAGAGGGAGCAAGGTGGCGAGAACGAGATGGGAGAAGGGCCAGGAATGAGGGAGAGAGCAGGGGAGAGGACTATGGCGGGACATCCCTGTGCGGCTGGGTGTGGTCATATTTGCTGGATTGCTGTCGGTCAGAGTAGCGACGATCGGGATGGATGTGGTTCTGGGTAGGAGGGCGAGGGATAGTTCGCGCTGAACAGTTCGACCGCGTAACGTATTTTACGCGTAATCCAAGTGTAGACCCTCACTCTGGGACCGCCGGGAAGACAAACGGAGCGTGCAAAACATACGGCGTTTGGAAGGTCAAAAGATGGTGTACATGGCGAGCGATCTAGCCTATGTATATTGTCTGTATCCTCTCCTTGTACGTCTGGCGTCCTGCTATTCCGATAACGTCCGAGTGTCCGAGCAAGTCTAACGAGCAGGTATGACACATTCGTTCTGGATACATAGTAACGAGGTGCTACACACGGTATGTCGATACATCCACCCAGTCCCTCGGGTTCTTGAGTGCTTTTACCATTTCCGCCTCTTTCGTGTTTTGATCCTCGGCTCCCAGCTCGCTGCAGTACTCCCATCTTGCTTCCGGTGGCAATCCCACTAAGACATTCTCAGCTCTCACTCCAGGTGTAGCAAGCCCGAATTTAGTTCCCCTATCGACAACGAGGTTGAATTCCACGGCACGACCGCGTCTCAGAAGCTGCCACCGCCTCTCGCGAGGCACGAGCGGCTCGTCCATCCGCCTCTCCAAAATGTCTATAAAAGACGGAAGAAAACTATCCCCGAGAGACGCAACGAGTGCAAACAGGGCTTCCTGCGTACTCAAACGCGCGACAGTCTCCTCTGCCACGGCTGGGGACTGTGCGCGGAGTAGCGCACGCATGGCATCGGAATCCATGTCGTCAAACCGAACGCCACCAATCCCTCGGTGTTCGTGCCTGTGCGGGATGGAGAGATAGTCGTCGCAGGATGCTTTGAAGGGGGTATAAACAGAGATAGAGGAGTGAGCGGTGTCGCTCCATGCGTCGCAAGCGGCTTTAAGTGTTGTGTGAAAGTGACGAAAGTCGGGCTCGTTAACGTAGAAAGGTGTGAGGTCGGTGATGACGCCGAACCACCACGCAAGGACGGTGGGTTCTCGGTCAGGATGGTCGTTGTCACTGGACGTGGCTGGGTCGTACGGACAGGGCCGATGGAGGGGAACGTCGAGCACTTCAAAGTAACGGTAGTTGGCATGAACGCCTGGGACACGGGGATGGCGCGGGTGGATGATAAGGCTGAGGCCGGCTGTGAAAAAGGGAAGACTCTTGTCGATATCTTTGAGGGAGGCGTGAGCCGTGCTCATCTGCTTGACGGCAGCAGGTGGGAGGATGCCATCTATCGTCGAAATGTTGACACCGGCTTTCTCGACGGGGTGATCATCTGCCCATTGTATGAGTGGGTGCATGTGGTGCATAATGGAGCGAGCGTAGCCGTCGGGTGGCGGACGGGAAGGAGAGGGACGTACCGCTGCAGATGGGCCGAGACGTACCATCTGGGGACGGGAATGTGCAGGAAAGACCACCTCCGCCCTCGTCCCTGGTCCACGGCTCGCGTCTGAACTTTTGGCCTGACCCGTATGTTTCGAGCCTTGTCACGATGGTCTCTTGCAGCCCGGAGAGGTAGTCTACCACGCGCTCACGCATGGGCTGGAGAGCGGAGGAGGCCAACGATGTCATCATGTGCGGGGTGCCACTTAGACTAAGCTGGATCTGGTTTTCCGATGCTAGTTCAAGTATGGTCAGTCCAGTCCAGTTCCACGGCCAGCTCACAAGGTTTAGTGATCCAGCTTGCCAGCGTGCACCGGCTGGCCCATTTGTAGAATGATGAATGACTGTGAGCGACGTGACACGTGAGTGAGGTCTTATTTCATTTCCCGGCGCAACAAACATTTTCTTCCATTACCTATCGACCACATCTACTGACGGATGGATCCCGAATCACCATGGGAGGAAAGCCCTCGTGACAGTCATATCCCAGAGGCTGAATGGACAAAGATCACGTCTGAATTCACCAACGTAGGTCGCAATCAGTCCCGCTACACCCATGCTCACCTCTCATCATAGTCTGGGTACCGAGAGGGAATGATTGCAGGGAAGGAAGCATTTCTACAACCAGGATTTGACACAGGATTCGCCAGCGTAGGCGTACCCTTTGGACGGGAGATTGGCAACCTTCGCGGGATAGCGGCTGCGATCGGGTCTCTCCTGAACTCTCAGAGTGCAGGCTCAGCGGAGCTTGGAGAATTTCGTAGCATATCTTCTGGTCTTTCGACCATACTGTTCTCTGACGCCGCACCCCGCGATCTCGAAGCTGAACGACATGCCAGGGAACACGTTGATCTCGACGACCCGGCGATCATCGAAACCACAGCGTCGGGGGCAGATACAGCACCACAGGACAGACGGACAGTAGAGGAAATCGCCAAGCTGAAGGAGAGACTGTCCATGCTCAGCACAAAGCTCGGGTTGCCCGTGCCGGATACTGTGCTGCCTGCTGGCACGAACACCGCGCAGTTCCAAACACGCACTCCATGACCACCTCAGTGGCGTTCATGCTACAGAGAGGCCTTAGTACCATGCGTACTTTATCGAACCCATTAGACGCAATTTTCCGACTATTTCCATAACCGTCGTGTCACCGCATGGTTTTTTTCGATGTGCCACTGTATCCGGTGTGTTCATTCTGCTATTTCGCAGAAGTGTCGTCCCATGATCCACATCAAGTGAAAAGCTTGTCGGAGGCGGCGCTATTTAGGGTGCGTGATCCATTCATGAAACGTGGCAGTAACTTTATGATTCATCCACGTCTGGCCTCGTTCCTTGGTGCTCACTTGGCCTCCACTGTACCCGTGACGTAATTCCAGTTTCCTAAGGCCTTCTCAGACTCGCGCCAGTCCTAATACGGCCCATCACTTGAGCGTACCATTTCTCTTGTCACGGCAATCAAGCCAACGGATGTTTATGTGGACTCCTGTGCAGCTCGCAGAGTGATCCCTATGAAGGAACAACATTCTTTGCCCCGTTATCACACCCCTCCATACCATATGGCAACAATATCTCCTTTAGCACTCACCGTCTGCTCCGAACCATTGCCGTGTGGTTCTTGACTAATCGGTGCCTGCAGCTACTCACTAACACGCCTCTAGGACTGTAGTGCCTTGAAGCATTCACCTTGCCCACAGTCTCAAGATGGTTGTACCTAGTGCCGGAGGGGCCTTATGGGACGATCTCATATCTCATCTTCACATCGTTCCTGTCCTCGTGTATCAACCCAGCTGTGGTATTTAATGCCCTGCGATGGGCAACTAAACCTGCGGCTCATTGGTGCATTTGCCTTTCTCCTGTTTCAGCGTCATGGTCTTCCTTCACTCTGGCATGACTGTTTCCCTTGTTCTCCTTTGCCTGTTCAGATCGCTCTATGCTCTTCCGCTGGCAGAAAAGATTAAACATCTCAGTCCTCCTGCTCGTGATTTCTTGAAGAGGTCTATGCCAGCTGCCCCTCACTTCGTGGCCTACAATGACAAGTGGCTCAATCCACTGCCCAGTTCATCAGACCTTAGTGTGAGCGAGGAATACACGTATTCCGTTTGACACTCCTGATCGCCCGCACCCAAGGGATTCAATGTCTTGCAGGTGTTCAATGGGTAATATTTATTGGCATAGCTAATGGAGTTGTAGTATCCTCACCTTTCTGTTGGCCTCGGGATCGGTTGATCAGGCACAGAATTGGCAGGAACTGACAGCAAGCCAGCGTTCGTCCTACCTGTCAGAGTATAATGCTGCTGGAATCTCGTTGATGGTCTCTGCATTTGGGTCGACCGAGTCGCCAACATCTTCTGGGTACGATCCTGTCAACACGGCGAACACCATAGCTAGCTGGGTGACCACATATGGTGTTCACGGTGTTGATGTCGACTACGAGGTACTGCATAGACTTGTTCTTCGTTGATCTGATGACAACTCATGATAACGTTTCGGAGTAGGACTTCACTGCATTTAACAGTGGAGGAGGCTCTGCAGAGACGTGGCTCATTAGCTTCACTAAGCAGCTTCGCACGAAGCTTCCACAAGGACAGTATATTCTCACTCATGCTCGTGAGTCACGTCTCGTATTTGGCTTGATAACGTCTGACATGTACCTCGCAGCCGTTGCACCATGGTGAGTTCAATCGCCACATTGGCGAACGGTCTCAACTATTAGTGGACTAAAATGATCCAAGGTTCTCTCCCTCCATGTGGAGTGGAGGAGGTTACCTCGCAGTCGACCAGAGTGTGGGATCTCTAATTGACTGGGTGAGTAAACGTGACTTCACGTTCTGTACATTAGACTGATCGGGTATCAAGTACAATGTCCAAGTATGTCCAATCATTCACATCACGGACGATCGTTGACTAATCGATCGAACAACTCAGTATTACAATCGTGAGTGATCGAGCTAGGTGATATAAATGGAGGTGCTGAAGATGCTGTCTGACTCGGTCAACAGAAGGAAGCACGGAGTACACCACATGCAGTGGCCTGTTGACGTCGTCTTCGTCGGCCTGGCCTGAGACTGCACTGTTGCAGATCTCTGCCAACGGAGTGCCGCTCGATAAATTGGTGATCGGCAAACCAGGGACATCTTCAGATGCAAGCAACGGATACATGAGCCCATCGACGCTCGCATCGTGTGTGTCCCAGGCTGCTAGCGATGGATGGGGTATGTTACCGAACACTCTTTGATGCGAAAACTGATGGAGGCGAGGTACCAGATGCTGGTGTGATGGTATGGCAGGTACGTCATGGTTGTGTTGGATTCTCGTATTCTCGAGGTGGACATGTGGTGTGCATACGTAGTATCCCGATGTGACATCATCATGGATTACCACCGTTCGGGGAAACACATGGCCTGTTTCTGGTACTGCGACGCCGACGACCAGTACCACAACAACCTCGCCCACGAGTACTACCACAGCAGCTTCGCCCACGAGTACTTCGTCGGGAGGCTGTTCTGGCGTCTCCACATGGGTTAATAGCGTCACCGTGAGTAGCTACATCGCTGACCATAGTTGTCAAGTGCTTATCGTTTTATATAGTACGTCAGCTGGGACACGGTCACCTACAAGTGAGTAAATGTCTAATGTTGATGCAGAGGTAGGACGGATTGACGGCTCGCCATCGCAGTGGCGGTCTCTGGACTGCGAACCAGTGGAACCAGGATGAGGTACCAGGAGGTGAGGAGGATTTAAAATCTGTTTACTAGGCAATGGTGATCCTCATGCACACGTGCGCTATAACACTCAAGGTCTTTCTGGTGCCTGGGACTACAGCAGCGCATGTTAGAAGACATTAAACATGGCCCTCGCCGTACCGCGTACGCACGTTGAAGTCAGGCGTAGGATAAACGAACGAAGAAGATGGTGTGCGATGTACGATTAGTGTTGTATTTGCGCCATTTGATATTATGCTTGGCCACGACGGGCCCCATTCTACCGCAGGCCGACGATGCCGTGAGCGGTGTGCGAGACGCCACCAGGGCTTAGACTAGATCTGGTTTTTTGACACCAATTTGAGTCCAATCAGATTGGTTTCGTTCCACTGTGAGCTCACAAGGTTTAGTGGTCAGCAAGCTCGCCAACATATGGGCCATTGGGGAACGATCATCGTGAGGTGGCATGGCATGTGTGTACAGAGTCTGACGTTTCATTTCCCAGCACAACGACAAACTGCTTAACGGCTTTCTAAGACAGCCAAGGCACGAGGCACCTCGTAGAATATAGAATATAGCCTTTTCCCTACTCGACGTATCCCACTCACCTCTGAAAGGTTCGGCTCCCGCTGACCTGTTCGGCGCCCATCCCGCCCTCACAGCGGCTCAGCCAATCTAGCAGGTCCTGCCTCGGGCCGGAATCCCTCTAGGCTTTGCCCAA
>JBBPKN010001361.1:0-17621 GCA_038089275.1 Pulveroboletus cf. rosaemariae | reverse complement strand
ACTTTAGGGCCAGTACCATTTACATGGTCTGTGCACATACTGTAGCAATATATAAGGAGGTTGGCTCAAGCCTGGATTTTCCCAGTCTTGTGCACTTGAATCTTCCAGTTCTTGTTACTCCTTGGCTCTTATCATTTCTCTATACTTTGCCTAGTTCAGTGCCACTAGCATAAAAGCACTACCCAGTACTTAGGATTAGGCAGCATACACCAAGCTTAGGTGTTAGGATTAGTCAACACATCCAAGGTTGCATTTCAAAAACATGGAGTAAAAAGAGTTTAGCAAGCTCTGGGAAGGTCACCTTGTCATCTGTAGAGATGAAAATGCACTGCTTTGATAGATGATTTACCATGATGATGATGGTGAAGTAACTGGAGGAAGCTAGGAGTTGTTCAATGAAATTTATAGAGATGGAATTCCATGGCTTTTCTGGGATAGGAAGCTGCTTGAGGAAATCATAGGGTTTGTGATGGGGTACCTTGGCATGGGTACAAGCTATATATGAAAAGAGATATTTTTTGACAAATGCTTAAATGCCAGGCCAGGTATATTCTTGGCAAGTGAGCTTCAGTGTCTGATTCTGACCAAAGTGTCCAGATAAGGGGTGGCTGTGCTTGTAGCAGAGAATCCAAAGGTGGAGGTTGAAGGTATCAGAGACATAGATGTGGTTGTTCAGATGCAAGAAGCTTTCTGGATCTCTAGATCAATGAAAGTTGGATAAGAGGGTGCTGGACAAGTGGGTAGAGGCAGTGGAATCAGAAGAAAGTGCCAAGAGGATGTCACAATGGAGGGTTTTGATGTCAAAGAGGAATGCAGACTGGAAAATCAGAAATGCTAGAGAGGAAGCCTAGAGGGACACAGCAAGTTGCTTCTGTGTGAATATGGACTGGAAGTTATGCAGATTGATGAGGGCATAGTTGCTATTTCCCTCTCTGGGATAGACATCCCATCATCTAGTTAAAGCATCAGATTTAACATCTAAACAACCAGGGCAAAAATGGATGATCAGATAAAACTGAGAGAGAAACTCCAATCACTGGGCTTGCCAGCAGGTCAGAAGTTTAAACATAGCAAAGTATTTCAGGTTCTTGTAATCAGTGACAACATCCACCAGAGAACTGGAACCTTCAAGGTAATAACACCAGGTCTTGAATGCAGTAAAAATAGCAAGGAGCTTCTTATCATGGATATCATAGTTGAGTTCTGATGCAGTGAGTGTATGTGAATAGAAAGCAACAGGGTGGATCTCATTGTCTGGGCACTGGAGTAAAAGAATTCCAGTAATTGCATAGTCTAAAGCATTAGTCTCAATGATGAAAGAAGCATTGAGAATCCAATGGGTCAGAATAGGAGCAGAAGTAAAAGCATCCTTGAGGTACTGGAAAGCAGTGCAACAAGAAGCATTGAAATCCCAATGAGCAGACTTGCAGGTGAGGCAAGTCAGGGAAACAATGATGTCAAAGTAGCCCTGAATGAAGCAGCAGTAGAAATTAGTGAAATCAAGAAAAGACTGAATATCACAAACTTTGTAAGGCTCAGACCAATCCAGGATAGATTGAATCTTTTCAGGGAATATAGTAAGCTCTAAAGAGGAGAGCTGGTATCCAAGATACTTAGTGGAATCAGTATGGAATTTGCATTTCTCAGATTTGGCAAAAAGGCCATGTTTCTGAAGGTGGTGGAGGACTTCTCAGACATGCTCAGTATAAGATGTCCAGTCAACAGAGAAAATTAGAATATCATTCAAATAAACATTCACCAAAACATCAAAAAGATTAGCAAAGATAAAATTAATAAACTGCTGGAAAGCCACAGGGGCATTGGTGAGCCCAAATGGCATGACAAGCCATTCATATGAGCCATAGCATGTATAGAAGGAGGTTTTCCACTTGTTGCCCTTAGCAATGTGAACTAAATGATAAGCATGCCTAAGGTTGAGCTTGATATAGATAGTTGTGCAGCTTGGAGCATCAAGGAGATTAAAGATATGTGGAAGGGGGTAGCAGTTTTTTTTTGTGATCTTGTTGAGTTCTTGAAAATCTATACACAAATGAAGGGATCCATCCTTCTTCCAGATGAAGAGGATAGGGGCAGCATAAGCAGATGTGGAGGATCAGATGAAGCCAGTAGTGAAATGTTCATCTAGGAAAGTCCTAAGTGCTTCAAGCTCAGAATAACAGGAAATAGGTGGTGCCAATAGGTAGGGAGGTGAAGCACAAGCAGATGTGCTGAACTGACTAAACTCTAACCTAACCTTGGTAAGTGCCTTCTGTTCTTCTGTTCTAGGGCTTTTGTACTAGTGGCCCCTAACTAGGCAAAGGAATGCAAGGAGCCAAGCTAACCCTAAGGTTATTGGATCACCTGTGAAAGCTATAGAGGCATTGCCTTATGGCTTCTCTATGAAAGGGGTAATCCCTCAGAGGTAAGACTAAACCAAAGCTCAAGTGAGCAAGACTGGGGAATCCCAGCTTGCCTACCCTCACCTTATATATTATGGGATCTGGAGCACAGATCATGCTGACTAAGTACATGTGCTATCTAATCAGGGAATGCCCTAGACCCTAATAGATAAGAGAGAATGAAAGCATGGAGCAGAAATGAAAAGTATGGCAGGAGGCCATGCAGATATGGGAGAATGGAAGAGAAGTATCTAGGAAATGAATGCAGGGTCAGAGGTGCTTGTACCATGAGGACTAAGATCTCTGCCACAGATGAGATCCAATCTGTAGATCTATCACAGATGCATTTAGGGTCTAGATTCAGATCTAGATTTAGATCAGATGAGATCCATGGAGATAAGATGGAGGGTAGTTCCAGGGAAGATTCTGGGAAGATCCATGTCAGGTGACTTATGATCACATGACCACTGCTAGAGAAAGAGGATAATAAATACTCTTAAGAAAACTAGACCATAGACTAGGGTTAAGCTTAAAATAGGATATCTTGTGCATGACATGTGATGTCACATGACTGGTTCTAATGCTGGAGTGTCACTTCGTAACAGAAGGTGCCTTCTTCCAGATCAATCTTCAGATCAAACTTGCAGTAAAGGGCAAGAATAAATATTTTGCTTTTACTAAACACATCAGCAAAGTCATGGTATTTCTAAGGAACACCAGAAAGATTGGCTGAAGAAAGGGCAACAGAAGCAGAATAGAGATGACTTTTTGGAGGTTGGAGTTGCAGACAGAACAGGACTGAGCCATCAAGGCTACAGGTACATGCAAATGCTAATGAGCTGAGTAGCTTGATCAACAGAGGTTTGGGGTCAGGGGAACATGGTAAATTAGATTTGGAGTTAGCTTGGGTTGGAGAAACTGAAAGCTGCAAAGGTGAGCTCAGGGGTATTGGCATGTTTGGTTCAGATGATTGAAACAAGATACAACTTGATACCTAGTCAATCAATGGATTGTAGCAGGCAAGCCAGTTGTGTTCTAGAACAAGAGAACTAGATCCATTTAATGGAGTAATATAAAATGTTATAATGTACTTTTTTATTTTTTACTTTTTTGACACTTTCTTCTTATACTTGTAACTCTTCACATTGTTACATCATATGACCCTTTCACATCTTCACCACTTCACATTTTCACATTTCACTTCTTCACATGTCACAAGTCTAGAGCAATCTAGACTCTAATGTTATGCCTTATTGTTTCCTGCTATAGTTCTAGATTCCTGCTCTTTTTATGCTATTGGATAGCTTAGTGTACATTATTTAGGGCCAGCACCATTTACATGGTCTATGCACATACTGTAGCAATATATAAGGAGGTCAGCTCAAGTCTGAGTTTTTCCAGTTTTGTGCACTTGAATCTTCCAGTTCTATAAGTCCCTTGGCTCTTACTTTTTCTCTAATTTTCACCTAGTTCTTGTTGCTCTAAGTTCAAAGCAACTACTCAGGTTTTAGAAAGCATACATCAAGAAGGTGTTAGGAATTCAGTCAATGCATCTTTAGTTGCATTTTATAAAATATCATCAGGGTGATATCACCAGTTTCAAAACAAACAGAAAGATTAATGGAATTTATAATTATAGAATTGAAAGAGCCATTAAAAAGTCAGAGCTGCAATGGAGAAACAGAATAAGTTGGAAAATTGTAGGTACTAACTAACTTGGTGTCTATGAAGCAATCTGAAAAACCAGAGTCAATCAGGGCCAAAAATAAAGGAATTTCATGTGAAACAAGGGTGATTAGAGGAATAAATGAAGCATTATCTAAAAGAATAGACATATTAAGTCTAACCTTTAGTAAAGCACAGGAAGGATCAATGCAACCTCCAGTCTGTGCAGAGTCATGGAGACTGCAGACTATTTTTTCACCTCTAAGACAGAGGCCTTTGGTTTGGTTTCCAGAGCAGAGGTCTTGGCAGCACAAGCTTTGGCTGCCTTGGAGGAAGACTTTGAACAGTCCTTTACTATATGCCTAGTGATACTGCAGAACAAACAGAGGTGATTCTCCAGTCAACACTTGTGTTCTTCAGCAGTGAGCTTATCATTCTTACCAAGCTTGGATAATAAGTTCTGCTTCTGGGAAACAGATGACTTGGAGAAGCTGGAGGAACTAGCTGACCTGTTCTTTCATTCATTAGAGCTGGAGGTCAAAGTGGAGGGTATGGAGGGCTTATCAGATAATTTGAACAGGTGAGACAACTTTCCTTGTTGGCTGATTTTGGATTTATACTCCTAGTAATAAGCATCAATGATCTAAGCAAGCTGGTGAAACTCAATGAGGGTTAGGGGCTTGTCAATGTGGGAAAGGTCATCTATTATGTGGTCTGGGAGATCATTATAGAAGTAGTGGTGGAGGGCACCTTCTCCATAATTCTGGACTTGAGATGCAATTCTGTTAAACTCAACTACATATTTGTTGATTTGTTGACCATTTTTTATAGTCAACTGGTCTAACTGGTGCTCTGCATCTCTGACTGGGTCATGGGGTCTGAAGTTGATCTGGAGTTCCTGAATAAACTCCTTATAATTATTTATTCACAAGGAATGGAGGTCAGGATCTTTAGTAAGAAGGGGGTCAGGCTCAAACCATTCCAATGCCATGCTCTTAAGGTAGGACTGAGCATAAGTGACCTTGGCTTGGTTATTGACAAAGGCTTTGGGACAATCCTGGAAGTTTAACTCATATTGCACCAGAAAAATGTGGAGCTTCCAGAGGTTAGTTTTGTTAAACTGGTCTGGTTCACATACTTTGGTATGCTGTGATGTTTCAGGGGTATGACAGGAAGAGCAAGCTAATCTGTGAATGGTGCTAGCAAGATTGGTAATAGTATTATGATGAATGGGAATAAATTCCAGATCTGGGAAAGGTTCAGGGTTATTCTCTGGAATATTGGAATACCCATTAGAGGGGTTATTTCTGGGGTCATCTGGTACTCCTGGCTGGGCACCATGGTTATCAGGGGTATGGGGAGGTTGGGAAACCTTGAAACCATCAGGGACTTCATCAACTGGAGTACTAGGTGTGGAAGAGTGAAAGGGAGCAGGAGCCTGTGAGGCTGAGTCTGGGGCACAGTGGGCAGAGAAACTCTTGAACTGATTAAGAACAGCATGAGAGTGAGTTCTAGTTACATGGATCAGCATGATAGCAGTACCAGCACAAGCAGAAGTTTGAATATACTATTATAAAATTGCAATATACTCTGGGTGTACTCTGAATAGCTCTGGAGTGGACAGGGCTTGGCTTTACCTTATGTGGTGCACCCTTATGCTAGTACCAGATGCCCTGATTTACAGAGAGGTTGGAAACTATTGGAGATCCAGGATAGGCTATAGGGCTTTTCCCAACAAGAAATATGACATTAAGTCATGGAGTAAGTCATGAGACTTAGTGTAGGGTATAACATCAAGTCATGAGGCAGAAGGGGGTCTAAGGGAATTGTAACATCATATTATGGTTGATATTCAAACTGAAGTACAAGATACAGAGCTCCAGTACTTATACCTCAGAGAGGCAGATTATCTAAGAAGAAAATGGAGATATGAAAGGAGTTGTCTTATAAGTGAAGCAGGTGCCAATGCATCCTGGATACAAATGGAGATGTCAGAGGGGACAACATTGAATAATGTAAAACTGAACTAAATAATGACATGGAGAAGTGAGGCAGAAAGAAACAGAAACAGGAAGTAAGATCAGATGAACTATGGAGTTGTATCAGAATGGTACAGAGTTAGTGTAGGTAAAGTTGTAACCAATCATTAGATAGAAAAAGGTAAAGGTAAAGGGAACTAGGAAATATGCAGCTTAAAGCATGAAAGCAACTGGAGTTGCACCAGAGACATAGCAGAGTTGACCTATTGGCATAGAATATAACACTGGGACATCAAGGTGAAGTTTGGTTGGCTTAATGGTGGAGGTGGATTCCAACATGGTAGTGGCAATTGGTGAGGAATGAAAAAGGGTAAATGCTGGTTGGCATCAAACAGGAGTAAAAGAAGACAGAGTTGGAACATGGAGGGAATCTGTAAAAATGAAAAGAATTCATGTGCTAAATCACAATCTTTTCTTACTTCTTCCTGAGATGGGACAAGGATATCCATAAGTGTGTCTTCTGGTGTGGAAGGGCATTCTGGAGGTAATGGGTTCTTAGGTTCTGAAGTGGACTTAAGAGAATCTGAGGTCAAAGCTCTAGGCTTACTCCAGAGGGAGTTGAACAGTAAAGGTTGCTTGAATGGAATGGTGGAAGTGATCATGCAACAATAGTGGCTGCAAGTAGATATGCTACTTCTTTTGTTACACTAGGCCCAGATAGGAACTAATATAGACCTTGCTGGTAAAAACAAGGGAGACTCTTTCAAAGGTAAGTCTTGTAAACAATTAATAGGTAACAAATGAAGTGTTGTGCCTCAAGGATACCAGCTATAGATGCAGAGCTGTGCTGAAGTCAGACACAGGATGACTTGCTTTAGACTGGAGAGTGCTAGGTTACAATCAAGAGTGGATTCCAGGTACTAGGTACAAGGACAGGAGTATGCAAGAAGTCACAAGGTAGAAGTAGCATAAGGAAAAGGGGAACTGGAAGTATGCCACTTTATAATACAGTTAATAAGATTCAAGTAGAGATCACTATAGTAATTATGCTGATGAATGGTAAGTAATGTATCCATGTGGAAAGAAATGGAAAGAGATGGAACAATTATGAGTCAGCTGATTAAGAGATAGAACACCTGGGTAAAGAGTATAACAAAGAAGCAGTCTAGACTGGGCTAGAGCATGAGAAGAGCAGAATCTATCATGGAAAATGAACAAGAGAGTACTAGTGATATGCAAAGAGCAGAAGCTATGAGGTGGAACAAGGAAAAGAGTGAAGAAAAAGAAGGAAACATAATAGTCCTGACCTCTAGCCACACAATGAGTTATTTTACTGGCAATTATTATGTTTCAGTCTTCTTCTTGGAGATAGATCCCATCTGACTCTGTCCTTTTCTGCTGACATTTGCTCCATCTCTGACCCTTGCTTTCAATACTCTGTCTGTTCCTTTATCCTTAGTCTAACTTCTGATTTTCTCCCTGATAGCCCTTTTAAAGCCCCTGGACTCTCCACTTCTGTTTCTTTTGTCCCAAGTTTCAATCATCTCTGAACCTATTTCAGAGTAGCCATTTGATACCTGTCTGCTCCTTTCAGCCCCTCTAAGGAACTCAGTTAAATCTTCTGTTCCTCTCTTTGGTTGTTTTTTTATTCTCCTTGTCACCCCATGACCACTCAAGGCATTACTTGCCTGGTCATGAGACTTTACTATGATAGATAATCTTGTGATCTATGAAAAATCTTATTTCTCTGAGCTTACTCTGCATCTTCCCCAAAAACTTGTTGACTCAAATGTTCACAAGGCTTTTCAAATAGTTAGTTCTTGTTCTATTATTTAATCCAACCTCAGATCCTCTGAACCATCTCCAACTTCCAATCTCTGATCATGCAGATACAAATAAACCAAAGTTATTGTTCTACAACTTTACTTGAGTATTATCATATTTTCATCCTGCTTCCCCTCTTCCTCCTTCTGACCCTCCACCCTTAGCTCTGATATCTTTCCTGCCACTTCTTTCTCTTCTTCATCCTTTGGCCCACTTTCTATATTCTTTCTGCTTACTGTCCATGTGGAATCCAGTATGTTAACCAGCTGTACTAGCAGCTGGTTTTCCCACCTTATCTCCTGCACCACCCTGCCACCCATCTCCCAAATGGTCACTGCCAGCAGGTAACAGCCCTCTGCCACCTGCTTGGCATTCCCCTCTGCTCTCTCTGAGTATGTTCTCTTTTTGGGCAGCTTTTTCTCCACATTCCTTCATCACCACTTCCACACTGGTTTCTCCTTCCCTGGGCACTTACACCACACCTTTGCCTCTTGGCAGGTAAGGCATAACATGGACTTTCCCATGTCTACCTTATATGTTAGTTTTCTTACCTCATATCTCTGATATACTGGCACCTCCTCTGCCCTTTGCTTCCTGTTGCCATTGCTAGGCCCCACCTGGGCCTGCACTTGCACTGTCTGCAATCTTTGAATTACCCTATCCCAAAACAAATGATACTTCTGCTTATTTTTTTCTGGGTAGTCTTCTCTGCCACCAATCTAACCCTCTCAGCCTTCTCAGCTTGCTTTCAGGCAGCCTCCTCTGCCACCTTCTGGGCCTTCTCTGCCTTTCTTCACTTCACTTCCTTCCTTGCCTTCCTTTGCTTCTCTTCCTTCCTTATCTTCCTGTATCTGTTGCACTCAGTGTATTTGACATTAGCCAACATCTTATTATCATCAGCACACTCTGCAATGCACTCCTCAGGCCATGTTGCAATATCTTTGAATGCAGACATGTTGTTGTAATGAAAAAAAAAAGTTGCCAGTAAATTAACTATTTTTATTTGGGACATGAGTTGAAACTCTAATCATCCACCCTGTTGCCACTAAATGAGATTACATGCTCATTACCTCCACACTGCTCTGCTTGTCCACCCCATTGTCACTAAATAAAATTATGTGCCCAGATCACATGCCAGTACCCTTCATACCCCAGGCCAATGGCCTTCAAGGGTTCATGCCTAAGAGGAGAATACTGTTATATCCCATAATTCCAACTCAATTCCAATCCAGCTTGTACCTGGTCTTTGCACTCATTAGGCTATTCTAGCCTAACTCTCCCCCATATAATTCCAATCCTTTATTATCACTCTGCCTTACTCCAGCTATCCTCACACTTTTCTTGCCCAGTTATCAGTACATGCTTCTCTAACTTTCTGTTTCCTTTGCTCTAGTTCCAACATTAGCTCTATCTCTGGCTCAGTTAAGTAGTTTAACTTAGCCCTCACTTTGTTTTCTTTAAACCACTCTATTACCACTCTGTAATCAATCCTGCTTCACTTTCTGTTTCCTTCCCCTGTCCCTGTTTTTCTCTTACTTCTTCCTGCCATCCTTCAGTTTTAGTTTGACATGATTGGACATTATCTCCCCTGACATCTCCATTTATCTCTTAGATACTTAGGCATCTGCTTTGATTTAAGGATTGCACCTGTTTTATTTTGCTATACTTTTAGATGATTCTGCCCCCTGAAATATAAGTACTGTAGTTCTATATATTGTACCTCAGTATGAATATCAACAAAGACACCCCATCTTGATCTTATCCTCACTTTGACTGAGCTACCCAGCTTAATCTCTGATTCTCCAGGTTATTCCAGAGTATCTCCAGGGCTGAATGATATCTTTAAAGGAATCATAAGATTCTACTCTTACATGACTAGGCTTGACTCTTCTTATCTTGCCTGTGTTACAAACAACAAGTTTGAATGCACAAAAGTCACATGTTTATCTGTTATAAACTGCAACATACTTCAAATATATTCTGGATAACTCTGGAGAGGATGGAGCTTGGCTTCACCTTATGTGGTGCATCCTTACACTAGTACTAGGTGCCCTGATTTACAGAGGGGTTAGAAGAGTATCAGAGGTTCAGGGTAGATCATAAGACTTTTATGGAGGAATATAACATCAAGATGTGAGGCAGAGAAATATAACATCAAGTTGTAAGGCAGAGGAAGGATGTTATAAACATTGCAATGTACTCTGGGAATATTCTGGATAACTCTGGAGTGGACAGGGCTTGGCTTTACCTTATGTGGTGTGCCCTTATGCTAGTACTGAGTGCCCTGATTTATGGAGGGGTCAGGAACTATCAGAGGTCTGGGATAGGCTGTAGGGCTTTTTTTCCCAACAAGAGGTACAACATCAAGTTGTAAAGTAAGTTGAGGGACTTAGGGTAGAGTATAACATCAAGTCATGAGGCAGGAGGGGTCTGAGGGGGATTGTAATGTTGTGTTATGGTTGATATTCCAACTCCAGTACAAGATACAGAACTCTAGTACTTATATCTCAGGGAGGCAGATTATCTAAGGAGGGAACAGAGATATGAAAGGAGTTGTCCCATAAGTGAAGCAGGTGCCAATGCATCCTGGATATGAATGGAGATGTTAGAGGAGACAACATCAAATAATGTCAAGCTGAAACTAAGTGATGACAGGGAAAAGTGTGGCACAAAAGAACAGGAACAGGAAGTGAGGTCAGAGGAATAACAGAGTTGTATCAGAATGGTATGGAGTTAGCATAGGTAAAGTTGTAATCAATCATTAGATAGGAAAAGATGGAGGTAAAGGGAACTAGGAAACACATAGCTTAAAGTGTAAAAGCAACCAGAGTTGCACCAGAGACATAGCAGAGTTGATTCATTGGCACAGAATGTGACAGAGGATCAAGAATGATTGTTAATGTCATGTTATGGTTGATATTCAAACTGAGATACAAAATACAGAACTACAGTACTTATACCTTGAAGAAGTGGATTATTTAAAAAGGAAAGAAGTTGTAAAAGAAGTTGTCTCATAATCAAAACAGGTGCCAATGTATTCTGGATACTGTTGCAGTGTTGGACTCTGTATAACACTTCCTAAACCTATACAGTGTCCAGCCTTGAGAGGGTGCACAGATTTGGTGTCAGATTTAGATTGAATAAAGGTATGATGACTTAGAGGAAAAGTGAGCCTCTAAAGAGCCAGAATGCCTAGATGCCCATGTATTGGCAAGAACAGTATAAGACAACAAGGTAATTAAGGCTGGGGTGCCTTAACCAAGAAACTATCTATGTGTGGTAGGGGTATGTATGAAGAGACTATGTGAAATGGAAGGAAAGGGTTTTAGAGTAAATGGAGATCAAACCATGCCCTTAATCATAAGGCTGAGGAGATTTCATCTAAAAATCTGCCATGATCACATCTGACCTTCATCTGAATTGAGATCAGATTCATCAGAGATTAGATCAGGAGATATATCTGTTATCTGAAATACTAGATCCAACCATAAGCTATGCCTTTAATCCAAGGGAAAGTTTTGAATAAACAACTTAATCATATTCTAGGATTTATCCTTGTTTGGCATAGAAGTCTCATGATCACATGTCTTGTCACATGACTCTTCTGCTAGCAAACTGTTCATTTGTAACACTATTCCCTTTTCAAGGGCAAGATTTCAAATCACTGATGTCTTGTGAATACTTTTTTTCTTCTACCCATCATTAGAATATGATGTTATTGCTGCTCTGAGACTCTGAAATAAAATAGAAAAGAAAAGAAAAACTGGCATAGGCCAAGAAGCTCTAAGGTTTGAAGAGCTTGAAAAATATATCTTTCTTGAATATTCCATTGGACTTCATTGTTGTCCTTCATCACTTGATAATATCTTCTCCTAGAAGAGGGGATTCACTTTGTTTACCTGTTATCTCTACTATCCCCTCTTTAGATTTTATTGTTCCAATGAAATACACATTGAAGTGAGCATGTGATTTTGATGGAAACAATTACTTTTTTTCAGAAAAAATTTCACAAATTTCAACTAGAATCACTTGAAATAATATACTTTCATTGCTCTTTAGTGTGTACTAGTATGTTTCAACTAGGCTTCTTGCTTCAACAATTCTCAAATCTAATTAAAGACTAAGTGGCAGATTGTTGAATAAACAAGGATATTGGATTTTCTGAAAATATAACCTAGAAGTTTGATTATATAGCTTCTTGCATTACTGCCTCTGAAACTCTGAAATAAAACCTTTTAAAGTCTTGCTAAGAACTCAATCCATTGAAGATATTCAATCTTGATAACTTTCTAGACTTTTCTTTACAGAGATGCATTTGATAACCTTCTAACTTTTTCCACTTGCAAATACTTCAGTACTATCTTAATTGATTCTTGACAACTTTCATTGCAGATACATTTAATTATCTTCCAACTTTTTATACTTGTAATTACTTGCTAAATCTTCTTTAGACCTATTTTCATAGTTTGCAGTCTTTGCAGACTAAGGATTTCTTAGAAGTATCCATAACACTGAAACAGTTTCAAGTTATGCTTAGGACTCTTGCTGACTCAAATACTAAATCTTTCAGTTATTTGCCTGGATAACTAACTGCTCTCATATGAAGGCTAACTGCATCATCATTAGCTTTTACTTACTTAACTTTTTTTCTTGTTTAAAACTCTAAAAATAGTTTAAAGACATTATGGTCCAATTTTGCTCATTGCTTTTGTTATGAATGAACAGTTTGCTAGCAGAAGTATCACATGACAAGCACATGACCATGAGACTTTATTTCCAAACAAGGATAAACCCTAGAATATGGTTAAGTTGTTCTTTGGAGTTTTTCTTGAGTTTGAGCTATTATAAAGTTGCAATATACTCCAGGGGTACTCTGGATAACTCTGAAGTGGATGGGGCTTGGCTTTAACTTATGTGGTATACCCTTATGCTAGTACTGGATGCCCTAATTTATGAAGGAGTCAAAACTATCAGAGGTCCAGAATAGTCTGTAGGGCTTTTCCCAACAAGAGATACAATATCAAGTTGTGAAGTAAGTCATGAGACTTAGTGTAGGGTACAACTTCAAGTCATAAAGCAGAAGGGAGTCTAAGGGGATCATAATGTCATGTTATGGTCAATATTCAAACTGAAGTACAAGATACAGAGCTATAGTACTTACATCTTAGAGAGGCAGATTATCTAAGAAGAGAACAGAGATATGAAAGGAGTTGTCTCATAAGTGAAGCAGGTACCAATGCATTCTGGATATGAATAGAGATGTCAGAGAAGACAATATTGAATAATGTCAAACTGGAAACTAAATAATAACAGGGAAAGGCAAGGCAGAAAGGGATAGGAACAGAAATAGAAAGTGAGATCAGAGGAACTATGGAGTTGTATTGAAATGGTATGGAGTTAGTGTAGGTAAGTTGTAATCAATATTATGTAGGAAAAGACAGAGGTAAAGGAAACTAGAAAATATGCAGCTTAAAGCATGAAAGTAACCAGAGTTGCATCAAAGACATAGCAGAGTTGACCCATTGACACAGGATATGATAGTATTTCCCTCTTAAGGCCTGAACCCCTGAAGGCTGTTAAGCACATGCTCTTGATTAATAAGTAAGTGGAGCAGGCATTGGAGTTTAGCTGGCCAGAAACCCATAAAAATGAATACCACCCCAGAGACTTCCACACAAGTCCCTCTCATTATATCTTCATTTGCTGACATTCACACCTGGTCTGATAAGCACCTTGAGAAGTGCATTGAAGATGAAGAGGAGCTTGGTGACATGAAGTATGCCAAGCAGAAGCAGTGGGGGAAAGTGAGAAGAGAGGAAAAGACTTGAAAGAAAGTGGAGAAGATATGGAAGATAGTGGAGACAGTCTGGAAATGGGTGAGTACTGGAAATACAGTCAGGACCTAGCATTCAAACCTGGTTTAGATGAAGGAGCTTTGCCAAGCCCAGATGAAGTTGAGTAGCAGCAATGACAAGAGAAGAGTGGAAGAGGGATCAGGATACCAGAGGTGTAACAACCAGGGACTGGAGTATGCAGTGTGCCCAGGCAAGTCAACATCATACCTTGCCTGTATAAAGGCAAAGGTGAGGTGTGACCACCCTGGCCAGAAGAAGCTGGAGAGGAAGTGAAGACAGAAGGTGAAAGAGAAGAGGGTGTCCAGTAGCAGGGTAAACTCAAAGGAGACAGAGGGTTTTTGGCAGATGGCCAAGGGCTATTGCCTAATGGAGGTGTTGATAAGGGAAGTGGGTGGGAAGGTATGGCAGAAAGCAAAGTGCAAGAATCAGCTGCTAAGGTGGCTAATTGATGCATTGGGAAAGGCATGGGTGAAGGAAACTGGAGTAGCTGGAATTTTGGAGAGTAAGGATGGGGAGGTTGATAAGGTGGCAGCAAAGCTGTTGGAACTTTGTGCAGAGGTTGGCAGAATCTTTGTAGTAGATAATGGAGCCAAGAAGAAGGCCAAAAGGTAATCTTTAAGTAAAGAATCATGTAACTAGATTGCTAGATCCACTACTCAATTGGCTTATTATAATGGCCCAGGTTTGTCTGGATAACAGAGATGAAACTTCACAACAATTTCTAAAGCATGGCCTAATTTAGTGGCAAGGAGCCACAAGATTTCCTCATTAGTATCCTTATAACCTAACCACTTAATCAAATATAGTAATTTGCAGTTCCTTTGCCTATGATCTATCTTTGAGTCTAGGATTTCAGAGATCTCAAACTGCAGTTCACCATTGATCTGGACTGGTGATGGAGGTGGTTGCATGTGATCAGGGATTATGTTGGGGACAGAGGATTCAAGTTAAGGAATGTGAAAGACTGGATAAACAGACTTCATGTTTTCTGAAAGATAGAGTGTAAAAGATAGTGAGCTTACCTGAGTGATAATAAAATAAGGATCTAAGTTTTTTTAGCAAGTTTCTTGGATGGCTGTGTAGTCCTGAAGTACTTAGCCTTGATGAATACTGTTATGGTGTTGATCTCAGAATAACCTGTCCTAACCCTAAATAGTCTGCCTTGAGAGGGTGTATTGGTTTTATTATCAGATTTGGATTGAATAGAGAGGTTTTGGTATGTGGACTCAGAGTAGCAAGGCCTAAGGAGCCATAGCACTCAGTTAGAAGGGAAATGCCTATATTAGCAAGGCACTAGACAATGTACAAGATAACAAAGTGGTTAAGGCTGGAAAGCCAAAACCAAGGAACTACTCTGCTATTTATACTAAGTCCATATGCACATAGATTACCTCCAGAGTTAAGGGAATCTCTAAGTAAGGAACTAGGGCATAGGGCATGCTTACTGAGAGTATGACCAATGGGTCATGCAGTATAGGTGTGTAGAATGGAGAGGCTGTGTAGAATAGAAGGTAAGGGTCTAGAGTAAGCAGAGATTAAACCATACTCTCAGCCATGAGGCTGAGGAGATCCCATCTGGATCTCTGCCATGATCAGATCCATCAATCTAGATCCAAGATCAGATGTCATTTAAATTAGATTGGGAGATACCATTATCTGAGATTCTAGATCCAACCATAAGCTGTGCTCAAATCCAAGAGGAATACTCTGAATAACAACTTAACCATATCCTAGGGTTTATCCTTGTTTGGCAATAAAGTCTCATGGTTACATACTTGTCATGTGACTCTTCTGCTAGCAAATGTTATGTTTGTAACAAATATCTGATTACCTACTTTAAAGTTCAGTGCCTGTTACATCCCATGTCAACAGGCCAACTCTGCTATATTTCTGGTGCAACTCTGGTTGCTTTCATGCTTTAAACTGCATATTTCCTAGTTTCCTTTACCTCTGTCTTTTCCTACCTAATGATTGTTTCCAACTTTATCTATGCTAACTCTGTACCATTCCAATACAACTTTGTAGTTCCTCTGACCTCACTTCCTGTTCCTGTTTCTTGGTGCCTTGCTTCTCCCTGTCATCATTTAGTTTCAGTTTGACATTATTCAATGTTGTCTTCATTCCCTTCTTAGATAATCTGCCTCCCTGAGATATAAGTACAGGAGCTCTGTATCTTGTACTGGAGTTGGAATATCAATCATAATATAACATTATGATCCCCTCAGACCCTCTCCTGCCTCATGACTTGGTGTTGTGTCCTACCCTAAGTCTTACAACTTACTTCATAACTCAATGTTGTATCTCTTGTTGGAAAAAGCCCTATGGCCTATCCTGGACCTCCAATAGCTTCTGACCCCTCCATAAATTGGGGCACCCAGTACTAGCATAAGGGTGCACCACATAAGGTGAAGCCAAGCCCCATCCACTCCAGATTTTTCTGGAGTACCCCTGAAGTATGTCACAACTTTATAACAGTGCCAGAAATTGTCAGGCATCTGCAGGTCCTTGGTATTTGACTTGGGCAGCAGCTATTTCTTCACAAAGGAAGATATGGAGAGAGTTGAGGTCAATGGCATATTCTCAAGCTCAAATAGAGATAAGATTTCATTTTGAATGCACAAAGATATTCAAATGGTAGCCCTTGTTAGCAAAAAAAGGGAAAATACCTGTGGTAGCATTAGGGGCATTGTTATAAGCAAATTCCATGAGGGATAGGAGTTTGGACCAGTTGTCCTGCTGATAGTTGCAATAAACACATAGATACTGCTCCAGAGTTTGGTTTATTCATTCAGTTTGACTGTCACCTTCCAGATGATACCTGGAGGTAAAGTAAAGGCAGATGTTGAGAGCTTGACCCAGGAAATGGAAGAAATGGAAAATGAACTCAGAACCTTGATTGAAGGTGATGTGGGAGGGAACTTCATGTTTGGAGAAAATATGGAGTAAGAAGAGTTTAGCAAGCTCTGGGAAGGTTACCTTGTCATCTGTAGGGATAAAGACACACTGCTTCAATAGATGATCTACAATGATGAGAATGGCAGAGTAACTGGAGGAAGCTGGGAGTTGTTCAATGAAATCCATAGAAATGGAATTCCATGGCTTTTCTGGAATGGGGAGCTACTTGAGGAAACCATAGGGTTTGTGATGGAGTACCTTGGCATGGATGCATGCTGTACATGAAGAAATGTACTCTTTGATAAACACTCAAATGTTAGGCCAGGTATATTCTCAGTGGATGAGCTCCAGTATCCAATTCTGACCAAAGTGTCCAGATAAGGAATGGTTATGCTTGTAGCAGAGAATCTGGAGGTGGAGGTTGGAGGTATCAGGGACATAAATGCAGTTGTCCAGATATAAGAAGCCTTCTGAGTCTTTAGACCAATAAGAGTCAGGCAAAAGGGTGCTAAACAAGTGGGTAGAGGCAGTGGAATCAGAAGGGAGTGCTGAGAGAATATCACAATGGAGGGTTTCAAGGTTGAAGAGGGATGTGAACTGGAAGATCAGAGATGCTAGGGAGGAAGCTCAGAGGGATGCAGTGAGTTGCTCCTGCATAAACATGGGCTGGAAGTTATGCAGATTGATAAGGGCATAGTTGCTATTTTCCTCTCTGGGATAAATATCCCATCATCTAGTTAAAGCATCAGGTTTAGTATCTAAATGACCAGGGCAAAAATAAATGATTAGATTAAACTGAGAGAGAAACTCCAATTACCAGGCTTGCTGGCAGGTCAGAAGTTTAGACATAGCAAAGTATTCCAGGTTTTTATAATTAGTGATGACATCCACTGGAGAATTGGAACCTTCAAGATAATAATGCCAGGTCTTAAATGCAGTGAAAATAGCAAGGAGCTCCTTATCATGGATATTATAGTTAAGTTCTGGCATGGTAAGAGTATGTG
>JBBPKN010001360.1:0-17653 GCA_038089275.1 Pulveroboletus cf. rosaemariae | reverse complement strand
TAGATAATCTGCCTCTCTGAGGTATAAGTACTGTAGCTCTGTATTTTGTACTTCAGTTTGAATATCATCATAACATGACATTATGATCCTCTTAGATCCCCTCCTGCTTCACAACTTGACATTGTACTCTACACTAAGTCTCACAACTTACTCCATGACTTGATATCATACCTCTCATTGGGAAAAGCCTTATAACCTATTCCAGACCTCTGATAGTTTTCAACCCCTCCATAAATCAGGGCACCCAGTACTAGCATAAGGGTGCACCACATAAGATAAAGCCAAGCCCCATCCACTCCAGAGTTATCCAGAGTACATCCAGAGTATGTTGCAATTTTATAACAGTATATTCAAACTCCCACTTGTGCTGGTACTGCTATCATGTCTATCTGCGTAACTAGAGCCTGCTCTTGTGCTGTCCTTGATCAGTTCAAGAGTTTCTCTGCCCACCATGCCCCAGGCTCAGCCTCACAGGCTCCTGCTTCCTTTCACTCATCCACACCTAGTGCTTCAGTTGATGAAGCCCCTGATGATTCCAAGGTTCCCCAACCTCCCCAACCTCCCCATACCCCTGACAACTGTGGTGCCCAGCCAGGAGTACCAGATGACCCTGGAGATGACCCTTTCAATGGATATTCTGATATTCCAGAGAATGACTCCAAATCTTTCCCAGACCCAGAACCTATTCCCATTCACCATAATACTATCACTGATTTCACTAGCACCATTTGCGAATTAGCTTGCTCTTTCCATCATATCCCTAAAACATTGCAGCATACCAAAGTACATGAACCAGACCAGTTCAATGGAACTGACCTCTGAAAGCTCCGCATTTTTTTGGTGCAATGCAAGTTAAACTTCCAGGATTGTCCCAAAGCCTTTGCCAATAACTGAGCCAAGGTCACTTATGCTCAGTCCTACCTTAAGGGCATGGCATTGGAATGATTTGAGCCTGACCTTCTTCTTACTGAAGATTCTGACCTCTGTTCCTTGTGGATGAATGATTATAAGAAGTTTATTCAGGAACTCCAGATCAACTTTGGACCCCATGACCCAGTTGCAGACACAGAGCACCAGTTAGACCAGTTGACTATGAAGGATGGTCAACAAATCAACAAATATGTAGTTGAGTTTAACAGAATCACATCTCAAGTCTGGGGCTACAGAGAAGGTGCCCTCTGCCACTACTTCTATAATAGTCTCCCAAACCACATCAAAGATGACCTTTCCTGGGTTGGCAAGCCCCCAACCCTCATTGAGCTACACAAGCTGGCTCAGACCATTAATGCTCATTACTGGGAGTGCAAATCCAAAATCAGCTGACAAGGAAAGTTATCTCATCTGTCCAAATCATCTGATAAACCCTCCATGCCCTCTGCTTTGACCTCCAGCCCTAATGAATCAAAGAACAAGTCAGCCAGTTCCCCCAGCTTCTCCAAGTCATCTGCTCCCCAGAAGCAGGACTTATTATCCAAGCTTGGTAAGGATGGTAAGCTCACTGCTAAAGAATGCAAGCATTGACTGGAAAATCACCTCTGTTTGTTCTGTGGTATCACTGAGCATATAGCAAAGGACTGCCCCAAGTCTTTCTCCAAGGTGGCCAAAGCTCACACTGCCAAAACCTTTGCTTCAGAAACCAAACCAGAGGCTTCTGCCTCAGAGGCAAAAAAATAGTCCATAGCCTCCATGACTCTGCACAGGCTGGAGGTTGCATTGATTCTTCCCATGCTTTACTGGAGGTTAGACTTAGCATATCCATTCTTTTAGATAATGCTTCTTTTATGCCTCTTGTCACCCTTGTTTCACACAAAATTCCTCTGTTTCCTACCCTGATTGACTCTGGTTCTTCAGATTGCTTTGTAAACACCAAGTTAGTTAGTACCTACAATCTTCCAATTTATTCTGTTCCTCCATTGCAGCTGACTTTTTAATGGCTCTTCCAATTCTATGATTATAAATGCCATTGATCTTTCTGTTTGTTTTGAAACCAGTGATATTACTCCAATGACATTTTATGTCACTCTGTTGAATGGATCTAGTTCTCTCATTCTAGAACACAACTAGCTTGTCTGCTATAATCCATTGATTGACTGGGTATCAAGTCATATCTCATTCCAATCATCTGAACCAAACATGCCAACACCCCTGAGCTTACCTTCACAGCTTCTGGTTTCTCCAACCCAAGCTGACTCCAAATGTTACATTTTCTCTTTTCCTTCTCCTTTTTCTCTTTCCCTTGTCTTAGCTTCTGCTCTTCTTGCACCTCAAGTGCTCTCTTGTTCACTTGTCACTATAGATTCCACTCTTCTCGCATTCTAGCCTTGTCTAGACTGCTCTCTTGTTACACCCTTTGCCCAGGTTTTCTATCTTTTAATCAGCTGACTCATAATCATTCCATCTTTTTCCATCCATTTCTATATGGACACCTTACTCATCATTCATCAGCATGATTACTCATTACATCTCTGCTTCAACTCTATTAGCTGTACTATAAAGTAGCATACTTCCGATTCCTCTCTCCTTATGCTACTTCTACCTTGCAATCACCTCACAGTCCTCACATCTCCACTGCTCCTTGTACCTATGTACTGGGAATCCATTGCTTGTGTCCTGGCACTCATCCAGAGGATCATCAGCATCTGATCTCAGCACATCTCTGGGAGTGTAGCTGGTACTTCTAAGGCACAACACTTCATTTGTTGCCTTCTACTCATCTTAAAGCTTACCTTTGGTTCGCTTCATCCTCTTTATTCACAGCAAGGTCTACATCTGTCCCTATCCAGGCCTAGCGTAACACCAAACCTGATTCACCATGTTCCTCTAACCCCAAACCTCTGTTGATTGAGCTACTCAGCTCATCAGCATTCACACATGCCTGTAGCCTTGATGGCTCAGTCCTATTCTGTCTGCAGCTCTGACTCCCAGAGAGTCATCTCTGTTCTACTTCCATTGCCCCTTCTCCAGCCAACCTTTCTGGTGTTTCTTAGGAATACCATGGCTTTACTAATGTGTTTAGCAAAAACAAGGTGTCTACTCTTGCTCCCCACTGTAAGTTTGACCTAAAGATCAATCTGGAAGAAGGCACCTCACTACCTATCAGCACTATCTATTCCTTGTCATCCTCTGAGCTTGAAGCACTCAAAACTTTCCTAGATGAACATCTTGCTACTGGCTTCATCTGACTCTTTGCATCTGCTCATGCTACCTCTGTCCTCTTTGTCCAGAAGAAGAATGGATCCCTCTAGTTGTATATAGATTTCTGAGAACTCAACAAGATTACAAAGAAAGACCACTACTCCCTTCTGTATATCTCTGATCTCCTTGATGCTCTGAGCCATGCAACTATCTATACCAAACTCAACCTTAGGCATGCTTATCATTTAGTTCACATTGCTGAGGGTGACAAGTGGAAAATATTATAATGCACTTTTTCATTTTTTATTTCTTTGGCATTTTCTTATCACTACTGTAGCTCTTCACATTGTCACATCATGTGCTCATTTCACATCTTCACTATTTCACATCTTCACACTTTTCAACTTTTCACATTTCATTTCTTCACATGTCACAGATCTAGAGCAATCTAGATTCTGCTGGCATAATTCATGTTTACCTGCTGTATTTCTAAGATCCCACTCTTCTTTTGCCATTGGTTGGCTTACTGTATTTTATTTAGGGCCAGCACCATTTACATGGTCTGTGCACCTACTGTAGCAGTATAAAAGGAGATTTGCTCAAGTCTGGGTTTTTCCAGTCTTGCATACTTGAACCTTCCAGTCCTACAAGTCCCTTGGTTCTTATTTCTCTTTTATCTTTGCCTAGTTCTTGTTGCTCTAAGTTCAAGGCAACTACTCAGGATTGTCAGCATACACCAAGGCTAGGTTTTTAGGTTTTAGGTCAATGCATCAGCAGCTGCATTTCAGAAAACATCCTTTCATACATGCTATGGCTTACATAAGTGGCTTGTCATGCCATTTGAGCTCACCAATGCCCCTGCAGCTTTCCAGCAGTTCATTAATTCTATCTTTGCTGATTTTTTTGATGTTTTGGTAATTGTTTATTTGGATAATATTCTAATTTTCTCTGCTGACCAAACATCTCATACTAAGCATGTCCAAGAAGTCCTCTGCTGCCTCTAGAAACATGGTCTCTTCACCAAATCTGAAAATGTGAATTCCATACCAATTCCACTAAGTATCTTGGATACCAGCTTTTCTCTTTAGAGCTCACTATGTCCCCTGAAAAGATTCAATCCATTCTGGATTGACCCAAGCCTTACAAAGTTTGAGATATTCAGTCTTTCCTTGGTTTTGCTAATTTTTACTGCTGCTTCATCCAGAGCTACTTTGACATTATTATTCTCCTAACTCATTTCACCTGCAAGTCTGCTCATTGGGATTTCAACACCTTTTGTTGTGCTGCTTTCCAGCACCTTAAGAATGCTTTTACTTTTGCTTCTATTCTGACCCATTGAATTCCCAGTGCTTCTCTCATCATTAAGACTAATGCTTCAGACTGTTATGGTCTAGCCTTCTTACATATGGTGATCAGATGGGAGTGATGGTGACCTGATGTTCAGGCCGGTCTCTGATACGATGGCGGTGTCGATTAAGGTTTGTGACTCTAACTCTAATGTAGGGGCTGGCTTGTCGTTGTGTCGGTGACGATGAGGAAAGAAGTGGCAATGATGAGGAAGGAGAGTCAAGCCAGGAGTGCAAGTAGCCACCTTGTCATTCGGTTATAGGTAACAGGAGATAAGACACAGGTGCTCAAGACTGGGGGTCTTGAAACAGTAAATTACCAGCTTATATACATAAATACGAGTGCATGGACCAAGCAAGTCTGGCCAGCACAATACTAAATAAGGAAATGGGGCATAGAGCGTGCTTACTGAGATTATGACCAATGGGCCATGCGGAAGGGGTGCATATCAAGGGAGAGGTAGTGTGGAATGGAAGGGAAGGGTATCTAAATATAAATAGAAGTTCAGGGACAGTGGAGATCAAACCATGCCCTCAACCATGAGGCTAAGGAGATCCCATCTAGAGATCTGCCACAGATCAAACCTGACCCTCATCTAGATCGAGATCCAGATTCATCGGAGATCTAATCGGGAGATGCATCTATCATCTGAGATACTAGATCCAACCATAATAAGCTGTGCCCAGACCCAAGGGGAATAACTTAAATAACAACTCAACCATATCCTAGGGTTTATCTTGTTTAGGCAATGAAGTCCCATGGTCACATGCTGGTCATGTGACTCTTCGGTGGCGAATGTTATGGATGTAACACAGACTACATGATTGCTAAAATCCTCTTACTCTGGTGTCCAGACAATAAGGTCTGTCCTGTTGCTTTCTATTCATATATGCTCACTGTGCCTGAACTCAACTATAACTCCCATGATAAGAAGCTCCTTACTATTTTCACTGTGTTCATGACCTGGCATTATTACCTTGAAGATTCTGGTTCTCTGGTGGATGTCAACACTGATCACAAGAATCTGGAATACTTCACTATATTTAAACTTCTAACCTGCCAGCAAGCCTAATGGTTGGAGTTTCTCTTAGTTTAATCTGATCATCTGTTTTTACCCTGGTTGTTTAGGTGCTAAACCTGATGCTTTAACTAGATGATGGAATGTTTATTCCAGAGAGGGGAATAGCAACTATGCCCTTATCAATCCACATAACTTCCAGCCTATGTTCACATAGGAGCAACTCACTGTATCTCTCCAGACTTCCTCTCTAGTGTCTCTGGTATTCTGGTCTGCATCCCTTTTTAACATCAAAACCCTCCATCATAACATCCTCTCAGTACTCCCTTCTGATTCCACCACCTTTACCCATTTGTTCAGCATCCTCTTGTCTGACTCTTATTGGTTTAGAGACTCAAAAGGCTTTTTGCATCTGGACAACTGCATCTATGTTCTTGATACCTCTGACATCTGCCTCTGGGTTCTCTGCTACAAGCATAACCACCCCTTATTTGGACACTTTGGTCAGAATTGGACACTGGAGCTCATTCACCAAGAATATACCTGGCCTGGTATTCAAATGTTCATCAAAGAGTACATTTCTTCATGTATAGCTTGCACCCATGCCAAGATACCCCATCACAAATCCTACAGTTTCCTCAAGCAGCTTCTTACTCCAAAAAAGCCATGGAATTCCATCTCTATGGATTTCATCAAATAGCTCCTGGCTTTCTCTGGTTACTTTGCTTCCTTATTATTGTAGATCATCTATCAAAGCAGTGTGTCTTTATCTCTACAGATAACAAGGTGACCTCCCCAGAGCTTGCTAAACTCTTCTTACTCCATGTTTTCTTCAAACATGGAGTTCCCTCCCACATTACCTCTAATTGAGGTTCTGAGTTTATTTCCCATTTCTTCTGTTCTCTGGATCAAGCTCTTAATATCTGCCTCCACTTCACTGTTACAAATGTAACATTTGCTAGCAGAAGAGTCACATGACAAGCATGTGACCATGAGACTTTATTGCCAAACAAGGATAAACCCTAGGATATGGTTAAGTTGTTTATTCAGAGTTCCCCTTGAGTTTGGGACATAGCTTATAGAGTTGGATCTAGCATCTCAGATGAAGGTATCTCCTGATTGGATCTAGATGACATCTAATCTAGATTGATGGATCTGATCTGTGGCAGAGATCCAGATGGGATCTCCTTAGCCTCATGGTTAAGGGCATGGTCTAATCTCTGCTCACCCTAGACCCTTGATTTCCATTCCACACAACCTCTCCATTCTACACACCTTATCCACATGGCCCATTGGTTATATTCTCAGTAAGCATGCCCTATGCCCTATTTCCATATTTAGTGTTTCTCTATGCCCTGAAGGTGGTCTGTGCACATCTGGACTTAGTATAAATAGCAGGTAGTTTCTTGATTTCAGCTCCCCAGCCTTAACCACTTTGTTATCTTGTATATCATCTAGTGCCATTCAATATAGGCATTACCCTCCTAACATCATGATGGCTCCTCAGGCCTTGCTACCCTGAGTTCACTACATCACTCTTCACTCTATTCCAACCGAATCTGACAATGAAACCGACACATCCTCTCAAGGCAGACTGTTTAGGGTTAGGACAGGTTATTCAGAGATTGACATCATAACATTCACCTCCAGGTATTATCCAAAGGATGACAGTCAAACTGAGCAAATGAATCAAACCCTGGAGTAGTATCTACATGTTTATTGCAACTATCAGCAGAATAACTGGTCTAAACTCCTGCCTCTTACACAGTTTGCTTATAACAATGCCTCTAATGCTATCACAGGTGTTTTTCCTTTCTTTGCTAACAAGGGCTACCATCCAAACATCTTCATGCACTGGAAATGTGATTTTACCTCTAACCAAGCTTAAGAATATGCCATTGATCTCAACTCTCTCCATGCCTTTCTTTGTGAAGAAATAGCTGCCACCCAAGTCAGATACCAAGGATTCACAGATGCCTGACAATCTCTGGCACCAGACTTTAAAGTAGGTGACCAGATATTTGTCAAGACTAAGTACTTCAGGACTACATGGCCATCCAAGAAACTTGCTAAAAAGAACTTCAGTTCTTATCCCATTATTGCTTAGGCAGGCTCACTGTCCTTCACACTTCATCTTCTGAAGAACATGAAGTCCATTTATCCAGTCTTTTATATTTCTGTTATATTCCAGACCTCTGATTCAAATTCCGACCCCATTCTGACCTGACTTACAATTGGTCTTCATACCTAGTAATATCATATCCTGGATCTCCAACCCAAATTCTGACCCCATTCTAACCTGGCTTACAATTGGTCTTCATACCTAGTAAACTACTCCAGCCCTCTAACTCTCCTCCAGACAACTCTGGCCCTCCATCACCATTCCAGTCTTCCCCAGCTACACATGTACACTTCCTGCCCCTCAGCATTATACACTCCTCCAGGCTTCTGCTCCTACTCCACCCCATTCTGCTTCCAGTCTATCTCTGCTCCAGTTAAGTACTACCCTAGTTTTCCTTCATCATCTCTGGACCATCCCAATATAACTCCATTACCATTCCCAGTCAGTTACTGTTACCATTATTGTTACTATTCCTGTTCTGTTCCTGTTTCTTGCTTTTCCCTGTTTCATCCTGTCACCCTTCAGTTTCAGTCTGACATAATTGGACATTGTCTTCCCTGACATCTCCATTTGTTTCCTAGATATCTAGACATCTGCTTCACTTCTGAGTTTGCACCTGTCTCATTTCATTACACTTCTAGATAGTTCTGCCTCTCTGAGGTATAAGTACTGCAGTTCTATATCTTGTACCTTAGTATGAATATCAACAAAAACAACAGAAACACCCTCTTGTTATTGTCCTCACTCTGCTCAAGCCCTTGGGCTCACTCTAACCCTCCAGGTTACTCCAGAGTACCTCTGAGGCCAAGCAATATCCTCAAAGGAGTCATAAGATCTCACCCCCATGACTAGGCTTGACTCTCCTTGTCCTGCCTATTCCTCCTGTTGAGCATAGAGACAGTCTTCACTCATCCCCAACATTTATGTAAATTGAAACAATGGAGAAGTGCAAGGGTGCACCACATAAGGTGAAGCCGAGTCCCATCTGACTATTGAAATCCTTCCTAGATTTCCCTGGAGCTCTCTGGAGTCCCCCAGAATTCTGACCTTTCTTCAGCATCAAGGATTTTATTTAATAAAGAAACTGGTTAAAAGTATACTTATCTTGGTATAGGTTTTAAAAGTCTCCTTTTTAGTGGGATGAAAAGTTTTAATAGTTTCTCAACTTGAACCCTCTGTCCCCAATGTGATCTCTGATCATATGCAACCATTCCCACTGTTATAAACATTTCGACATACTCCAGAAGTACTCTGGATAACTCTGGAGTGGACAGGGCTTGGCTTCACCTTATGTGGTGTGCCCTTATGCCAGTACCAAGTGCCCTGATTTACAGAGGGGTCTGACACACGGAGGATTGGAATTGGATGGAGGACTCTTCTCAACAAGAGGCATGATGTCAAGCCATGGAATAAGTTGAGGAACTTTAGGATAGGGTACAACATCAAGTCATGAGGCTGAAGGGATCTGGGGGGGATTGTAGCATCATATTATGGTTGATATTCCAACTGGAGTCCAAGATACTGAACTCCAGTACTTATATACCTCAGGGAGACAGATTATCTAAGGAGGGAACAGAGGTATGAAAAGAGTTGTCTCATAAGCAAAGCAGGTGCCAATGCATCCTGGATATGAATGGAGATGTCAGAGGAGACAACATCAAATAATGTCAAACTGAAACTAAGTAATGACAGAGAAAAATGTGGCACAAAGGAACAGGAACAGAAAGTGAGGTCAGAGAAACAATGGAGGTGTATCGGAATGGTGCAGAGTTAGTATAGGTAAAGTTGTAGTCAATCATGAGGTAGGAGATGACAGAGGTAAGGGAAACTAGGAAACATGCAGCTTAAAGCATAGAAGCAACCAGAGTTGCATTGGAACAAAGCGGGGTTGACCTGTTGGCATGGGATGTGACAGTATTCCCCTCTTAAGGTCTGAACCCCTGAAGGCTGTGAAGCATGTGCTCTTGATGAATAAGTGAGTGGAGTGGGTACCAGGGTTTAGCTGGCCAGAAAACCATAAAAGCAAATACCACCCCAGAGACTTCCACACTGGTAACCCTCATCATGTCTTTATTCACTGACATTCACACCTGGTCTGATGAGTGCCTGGAGGAGCGCATCAAAGATGAAGAGGAGCTTGGTGACGTGAAGTATGCTGAGCAGAAGTGGCAGGGAAAAGTGGGGAGAGAGGAGGAGGCTCAAAAGAAAGTGGAGGAGGCTCAGAAAGCAGTGGCAGTGGTCCGGAAACAGGTAAGTATTGGAAGTGGGGTCAGGATCTAGCACTCTAACATGGGCTTAGGTGGAGGAACTTTGCCAAGCCCAGAAGGTGGGGTCCAGTAGCAGCAATGGCAAGAGGAGAGCAGAAGAGGGGCCAGAAGGGGTGTCTGATAGCAGGGCAGACTCTGAGAAGACAGAGGAGGATCTTCCACAAGTGGTTGAGGGCAGTCGCCTGCTGGGGGCATCAATAAGGGAGGTGGGCCGGAAGATACAGCAAGAGGCCAAATGCAAGAACTGGCTGCTGGAGCGGCTTATTAATGCATTGGGGACCACATGGGTGGAGGAACAACAGAGTTTGGGGAGTGAGAATGGGGAGGAGGAAGAGGTGGCAGCGGAGCTGTTGAAACTTTGTGTGGAGGTCAGCAAAATTTCAGTGGTAGACAAGGATATGGAAAAGACAGTCGTAGAATAGGTAGAGGGTCCACTAGATCCACTACATTTGATTAATCATAAGATGGCTCAGATTTGTCTGGGTAACGGAAATGAAACTCCTCAACAATCTCCAAAGCATGCCCTAATTCAGTCACCAGGAGCCATGAGAACTCCTCATCAGTATCCTCGTAACCTAACCACTTAACCAAATATAGTAATTTGCAGTTTCTTTACCTACGATTGATCTTCAAGTCTAGGATTTCAGCAATCTCAAACTCTGGTTCACCATCAATCTCAACTGGGGGTGGAGGTGGTTGCACACAATCTGGGATCACATTGGAGACTGAGGGTTCAAGTTGAGAAACATAAAAGACTGGATGAACGGACTTCATGTTCTCCAGGAGACAGAGTGCAAAGGACAGCGAGCCCACCTAAGCAATGATGGAATAAGGACCTAAGTTCTTTTTGGTGAGTTTCTTGGAAGGCCACATAGTCCGAAAGTACTTGGCCTTGATGAATACCTGGTTACCTACTTTAAAGTCCAGTGATGAAGATCATTGGGCATCTGCAGGTCCTTGGTATCTGACTTGGGCAGCAGCTACTTCTTCACAAAGGAAGGCATGGAGAGAGTTGAGGTCTATGGCATATTCTCAAGCTTGGGTGGAGGTGAGATTGTGTTCTGGGTGCATGGAGATGTTTGGATGGTAGCCCTTGTTGGCAAAGAAAGGGGAAACACCTGTGGTAGCATTAGGGGCATTGTTATAAGCAAACTCCATGAGGGGCAGGAGGTCAGACCAGTTGTCCTGCTGATAGTTGCAATAAACATGTAGATACTGCTCCAGGGTTTGGTTCATTCACTTGGTTTGACCATCACCCTCCAGATAATATCCGGAGGTGAAGTGGAGACAGATATTGAGGGCTTGACCCAGAGAACAGAAGAAATGGAAAACAAACTTGGAACCTCGATCAAAGGTGATGTGGGAGGAAACTCCATGTTTGGAGAATACATGGAGTAAGAAGAGTTTCACAAGCTCTGGGGAGGTCACCTTGTTGTCTGTAGGAATAAAGATGCACTGCTTTGATAGATGATCTACCACAATGAGGATGGTGGAGTGACTGGAGAAAGCCGGGAGCTGTTTGATGAAATCCATAGAGATGGAATTCCATGGCTTTTTGGGAATGGGGAGCTGCTTGAGGAAACTGTAGGGTTTGTGACAGGGTACCTTAGCACAGATGCAAGCTGTACATGAAGAAACATATTCCTTGACAAATGCTTGAATGCCAGGCCAGATATACTCTCAGTGAATGAGCTCCAGTGTCTGATTCTGACCAAAGTGTCCAGATAAGGGGTGGTCATGCTTGTAGCAGAGGACCCAGAGGTGGAGGTCGGAAGCATTGGAGACATAGATGCGGTTGTCCACATGCAAGAAACCTCCTGGGTCTCTAGACCAATGAGAGTCAGATAGGAGGATACTGGAGCAGTGGACAGAGGCAGTTGGGTCAGAAGAGAGTGCTGAGATGATATTGCAATGGAGGGTTTCGATGTCAAAGAGGGATGTGGACCGAAAAACTGGAGATGCTAGAACAGAAGCCTGGAGGGATGCAGTGAGTTGTTCCTGCATGAATATGGGCTGGAAGTTATGCAGATTGATAAGGGCATAGTCGCCATTCCCTGCACTGGGATAGACATCCCATTATCTAGTGAGAGTATCAGGTTTAGCATCTAAATGGCTAGGGCGAAAATAAATGATCAAATTAAACTGGGAGAGAAACTCCAACCACTGGGCTTGCTGGTGGGTCAGAAGTTTAGACATAGTGAAATATTCCAGGTTCTTATGATCAGTGACAACATCCACCAGAGAACTGGAACCTTCGAGGTAATGATGCCAGGACTTGAATGCAGTGAAAATAGCAAGGAGCTCCTTATCATGGGTGTTATAGTTGAGTTCCGGTGTAGTGAGCATATGAGAAAAGAAAGTGACAGGGCGGACCTCATTGTCCAGAGATTGGAGTAAGAGGATTCCAGCTATGGCATAGTCGGAGGTGTCAGTCTCAATGATGAGAGGAGCATCAGGGACCCAATGGGTCAATATAGGAGTGGAAGTAAAAGCCGCCTTGAGGCGCTGGAAAGCAGCACAACAAGAAGTGTTGAAATCCCAACAAACAGACTTGTGGGTGAGGCAAGTCAGGGAAACAACAATGTCGGAGTAGCCCTGGATGAAGCAGTGGTAGAAGTTAGTGAAACCAAGGAAGAACTGGATATCCCTAATCTTGCAAGGCTCAGGCCAATCCAGGATGGATTGAACCTTGTCAGGGAACATCGTGAGCCCAGAAGGAGAGAGTAAATACCCAAGATACTCAGTGGAATTGGTATAGAATTTGCATTTCTCAGGTTTAGCAAAGAGGCCATGCTTCCAGAGACAGCAGAGGACTTCATGGACATGCTTGGTATGCAATGTCTGATCAGCAGAGAAAATTAGGATATTATCCAAATAAATGATTACCGAAACATCAAAAAGATTGGCAAATATAGAATTGACGAACTGCTAGAAAGCTGCAGGAGCATTGGTGAGCCCAAATGGCATGACAAGCCACTTATAGGAGCCATAGCATGTATGGAAAGAGGTTTTCCATTCATTGCCCTCAGCAATACGAACTAAATGATAAGCATGCCTAAGGTCAAGTTTGGTATAGACGGTTGCATGGCTCAGAGCATCAAGGAGATCAGAGATGCATGGAAGGGGGTAGCAGTCTTTCTTTGTGATCTTGTTGAGGCCTCGGAAATCTACACACAACTGGAGGAATCCATCCTTTTTCTGAACAAAGAGGACAGGAGCAGTGTGAGCAGATATGGAGGGTTGGATGAAACTGGTAGCAAGATGTTCATCCAGGAAGGTCCTGAGTGCTTCAAGCTCAGTGGGTGAGAGAGAATAGGTGGTACTGACAGGCAGTGAGGTGCCTTCTTCCAGCTCAATCTTCAGGTCAAATTTGTGGTGAGGGGCAAGAGTAGATGCTTTGCTTTTGCTAAACACATCAGCAAAGTCATGGTATTCCTGGGGAATGCCAGGAAGGTCAGCTGGAGGAGAAGCAATGGAAGCAGAATGAAGATGACTTTCCAGGGGTTGGAGCTGCAGATAGAATGGGACTGAGCCATTAAGGCTACAGGTATGTGTGAAGGCTGAGGAGTTAAGTAGCTTGATTGACAGAGGTTTGGGGTCATGGGAACATGGTGAATTGGGTTTGGAGTCAGCTTGGGTCGGAGAAACTGGAAGCTGCGAAGGTGAGCTTGGGGATGTTGGCATGTTTGATTCAGATGATTGGAACAAGATATGACTTGATACCCAGTCAATTGATGGATTGTAGCAGGCAAGCCAGTTGTGTCCTAGAACAAGAGAACTAGATCCATCCAACAGAGTGACATAGAATGTCATCGGAGTGATATCACTGGTGTCAAAATAAACAGAAAGATCAATGGCATTCATAATTATAGAATTGGAAGAGCCATTAAACAGTTGGAGCTGCAACAGATGAATGGAATAAGTCAGAAGATTGTAAGTACTGATTAACTTGGTGTCTATGAAGCAGTCTGAAGAACCAGAGTCAATCAGGGCAGAAAACAGAGGAATTTCATGTGAAACAAGGGTGATAAGAGGCATAAGTGAAGCATTATCTAACAGAACAGATGTGTTAAGTTTAACCTCCAGTAAAGCATGGGAAGGATTAATGCAACCTCCAGCCCATGCAGAGTCTCGAAGACTGCAGACTATTTTTTCGCCTCTGAGACAGAGGCCTCTGGTTTGGTTTCCAAAGCAGAGGTTTTGGCCATGCGAGCTTTGGCTGCCTTGGAGGAAGACTTGGGGCAGTCCTTTGCTATGTGCCCCATGATTCCACAGAACAAACAAAGATAATTTTCCAGTCGATGCTTGCATTCTTTGGTAGTGAGCTTACTGTCCTTACCAAGCTTGGATGATAAGTCCTGTTTCTGGGGAATGGACAACTTGGAGGAGCCAGGGTAATTAGCTGACTTGCTCCTTGATTCATTAGGGCTGGAGGTTGAAGCAGAGGATACTGCGGGTTTATCAGAGGACTTGGACAGGTGAGATGACTTTCCTTGTTGGCTGAGTTCAGATTTGTGCTCCCAGTAGTGAGTGTCAATAATCTGTGCCAGCTGGCACAGCTCAATGAGTGTCGGTGGCTTGCCAACATGGGAGAGGTCATCTTTGATGTGGTCTGGCAGACCATTATAGAAATAGTGGTGGAGGGCCCCTTCTCCATAGCCCTGGACTTGGGATGCAATTCTGTTAAACTCCACTACATATTTGTTGATTCATTGACCATCCATCATAGTCAACTGGTCTAGCTGGTGCTCTGCATCTCCGACCAGATTATGGGGTCTGAAGTTGGTCCAGAGTTCCTGAACGAACTCCTTATACATGTCCATTCACAAGGAGCAGAAGTCAGGGTCTTCGGTAAGGAGGAGGTCAGGCTCAAACCATTCCAATGCCATGCCCTTAAGGTAGGACTGAGCATAAGTGACCTTGGCTCAGTCATTGGCAAAGGCTTTGGGACAATCCTGGAAATTTAATTCATACTGCACTAGAAAGATGTAAAGCTTCTGGGGATCAGTTCCGTCAAACTGGTCTGGTTCCCATACTTTGGTTCACTGCGATGTTTCAGGGGTATGACAAGAAGAGTGAGCTAATCCACGGATGGTGCTAGTGAGATTGGTGATAGTGTCAGGATGAATAGGAATAGGTTCCAAGTCCGGAAAAGATTCATGGTTGTCCTCTGGAATATTGGAAGATCCATCAGAGGGGTCATCTCTGGGGTTATCTGGTACTCCTGGCTGGGTACCATGATTGTCAGATGTGTGGGGAGATTGAGGAACCTTGGAATCATCAGGGACTTCATCAACTTGAGTGCTGGGTGTGGACAAGTGGGGGGGAGCAGGAGCCTGTGAGGCCGAGCCTGTTGCATGGAGAGCAGAGAAGCTCTTAAACTGATCTAGGACAGTGTGGGAGTGAGCTCTGGTTACACAGGTAGACATGATAGCAGTACCAGCACAAGCAGGAGTTGGAATATACTGTTATAAACATTTTGACATACTCTGGAGTGGACGGGGCTTGGCTTCACCTTATGTGGTGCACCCTTATGCCAGTACCGAGTGCCCCAATTTACGGAGGGGTCCAACACATGGAGGATTGGGATCGGCCAGAGGGCTCTTCTCAACAAGAGGCACAACATCAAGCCATGGAATAAATTAAGGGACTTTAGGGTAGGGTACAACATCAAGTCATGAGGCCGAAGGAATCTGGGGGGGATCATAGTGTTGTATTATGGTTGATATTCCAACTGGAGTCCAAGATACTGAACTCCAGTACTTATATACCTCAGGGAGACAGATTATCTAAGGAGGGAACAGAGATATGAAAGAAGTTGTCTCATAAGTGAAGCAGGTGCCAATGCATCCTGGATATGAATGGAGATATCAGAGGAGACAACATCAAATAATGTCAAACTGAAACTAAGTGACGACAGGGAGAAATGTGGCACAAAGGAACAGGAACAGAAAGCAAGGTCGGAGGAACAATGGAGGTGTATTGGAATGATACAGAGTTAGTATAGGTAAAGTTGTAGTCAATCATGAGGTAGGAGATGACAGAGGTAAGGGGAACTAGGAAACATGCAGCTTAAAGTGTAGAAGCAACTGGAGTTACATTGGAACAAAGCGGAGTTGACCTGTTGGCATGGGATGTGATACCCACCACCAGTTGAGATCAATGGTGAATTGGAGTTTGAGATCTTCAAAATTCTAGACTCAAAGATAGATCATAGGCAAAGAAACTGCAAATTACTATATTTGGTTAAGTAATTAGATTATGAGAATACTAATAAGGAGACCTCATGGCTCCTTGCCACTAAATTAGGTCATGCTTTGGAGATCATTAAGGAGTTTCATCTCCATTATACAGACAAATCCAGGCCATCCTATGATTAACTAACTGATTAGTGGATCTACTGATCTAGTCACAAGATCCTCTATCTACTCAAAGCTTGCCTTTTTGACCTCCTTGTCTACCATGGAAATTCCACCAACCTTTGCACAAAGTTCCAATAGCTCCACTGCCACCTTATCAACCTCCCCATCCTCACTCCCCAAACTCCCAGCTTTTCTGGTTTCCTCCACCCATGCCTTTCCCAATGCATCAACTAGCTGCCCCAGCAGCCAGTTCTTGCACTTTGCCTCCCACTGTATCTTCCTGCTCACCTCCCTTATCAACACCTCCATTAGACAATAGCCCTCAGCCATCTGCTGAAGACCCACCTCTGTTTTCTCTGAGTCTGCCCTGCTATTGAACACTCCTTTCTCTTCTGCCTTTCATCTCCACTTCCTCTCTGGCTTCTCCTGGCTGGAGTGGTCACACCTTACCTTTGCTTCTATACAGGCAAGGCATGATGTTGACTTGCCTGGATCCACCTTGCACTCCAGTCCCCAGTTGTTGCATCTCCAGCATCCCAGTCCCTCTTCCACTCTCCTCTTGCCATTACTGCTACTTAATCTCACCTGGGCTTGGTGAAGTTCCTCCATCTAAGCCAGGTTTGAGTGCTAGGCCCTGATCACATTTCCAGTACTTACCCATTTCCAGACCACCTTCACTGCTTTTCAAGCCTCCTCCACTTTCTTCCAAGTCTCCTTTTCTCTCCTCACTTTTCCCCACCACTTCCACTTAGTGTACTTCACATCACCAAGCTTCTTTTCATCTTTGATGCATTCCTTAAGGCACTCATTAGACTAGGTATGAATGTCAGTGAATGGAGACATTGTCATATCCCAGACCTCTGACCCAAATTCTGACCCCATTCCAACCTGGCTTACAATTGATCTTCACACCTAGTAAGCTGCTCCAGCCCTCTGACTCCCCTCCAGGCAACTCTGGCCCTCTGTCACCATTCCAGTCTTCCCCAGCTATGCATGTACACTCCTGCCCCTCAGCATTATATGCTCCCCCAGACTTCTGCTCCCACTCTGCCCATTCCACTTCCAGTCTATCTCTGCTCCAGTTAAGTACTATCCTAGTTCCCCTTCATCATCTCCGGACCATCCTGATATAACTCCATTACCATTCCCAGTCAGCTACTGTTACCATCATTGTTACCATTCCTGTTCCATTCCTGTTCCTTGCTCTCCCCTGTTTCATCCTGTCACTCTTCAGTTTCAGTCTGACATAATTGAACATGTTCTTCCTGACATCTCCATTTGTTTCCTAGATATCTAGACATCTGCTTCACTTCTGAGTTTGCACCTGTCTCATTTCATTACACTTTTAGATAGTTCTGCCTCTCTGAGGTATAAGTACTGTAGTTCTGTATCTTGTACCTCA
>JBBPKN010001359.1:0-17669 GCA_038089275.1 Pulveroboletus cf. rosaemariae | reverse complement strand
TAGTAATTACTCTAGTTTGTCTTCATAACAGAGGTTAGGATTCAGGAATGACCTAGGGGGGCCAGAAATTAGGGTACAAAAACGGGGTTAATGACTTCTGAAGTGAAGGCTTCAAGTCTTGAGTAAACAAGTTCAGAGAAAATGCAGAGTAAGTCCAGAAAGTAAGGTTTCTGCAAATTTTAATAACCTGTCAAAATGAAATCTCATAACCAGGCAAGTGGTACCTTGGGTGGTCATGGGGCAATAAGAAGGACAAAAGGACAGCCAAGAACAGATGGAAGAAATAGCTGAATTCCCCAAAGGGGTGAGATTAGAACCCAATGTCAAAAATGGTTGCTTTTGACATAAAAACAGAGAAACTGAAAAGGAATGAAGGGGTAGAAGTGGAGAGACATGGGGCTTTGGAAAGACTTCTGGAGAGAAGGTCAGAAATTAGACTAGAGTCTGATAGTCAAATGATGAAACCAAAACAAATGTCAGAAGGGTCAGATCTAGGGCAGAGTTGAGGGAGGTTTATTTATCTCCAAAGGGAACTAAAACATGATAATCAAGAGCAAAAGGATTCTGTACTCAGTTAGAGTCAGGGTTAGCATGGAGTTGGCTCAAGGAAGATAAGTTCCCAAGGGAAAGAAGTTGATGCTTATTTTCCTGCTCTAACATGGCTGGATTCCCAGATCTCTACTTCTGGTTGGATAACCAGCTTGCTCTCTGTCCCAATGATGGGATGGCCCTCATAATGGCCAAGAATCAGGAAAGAAGGAGGTGCAGAGTCAAGGCATACAAGGCTGGCACCTCAACAGGAATAGAGGGAGTGACCAACAGCCAAAGAGATAGAGGCAGAGGATGGGTTGGAATGGTGGAAGGAGTCTGGAACATCACTGCTCTTAATGAGGTAGCCTGAGGAGTTGGTATGACAGGTAATGGATTGGTTGCCAACACAATCTGTAAGGTCAGTGGTCTGATTTACCAGGAGTTAAGGGAGCAAAACAGGCTTCTTTATGACCTAGTCAAGATCCAGATGGAGGAGGGCTGCCAAAAGGGATACCTCAGGGCAGAGTCTGGTGTTCATGTGATCAATCATGATGCTCAGTGGGCAGGACATGGAGATCAGAAGGCCAGAGAGGGAATGAGGGTTTTTGTGGCCAATCTCAGGGCTGGAAGAGAGCCAGAGGATATTATGGTGGGGATCAGAGAAGATCTGGAGGAGTGGATGTTCTGCTGATGTCATATTCCGGACCTCTGACCTGAATTCTGACTCCATTCTGACCCAGCTTACAATTGGTGTTATAATCGATATCTTCAGTGACGTTCTTAACCCTAGTCTCGGGTTCCGAGTACTGACAGCGGCTGCAAGAAAGCAAAAGAGTAGATGATGATAGAAAAGGAGTACGAGTGAGACGCTTATACAGCTAAGGATACAAGTGCTCAAGACTGGGGAGTCTTGAGACGTCTATGCTACAGTTTATATAGGCTACCATATCGTGCACGGACCAAGATCCTGATGGGAATATTCCCATGTACCCTGCATGGCGATCAAAAAGAAGAGAAGCACTCGTGAGAATAGCCAATGGCTGAAAAGGAGCGAGGCTTCTTAAATGAAAGAACAATGGAAATGAAAAGGGGCTGGAAGACATGAGGCTAACCCTATGCCCTGGGTCTAGACCAGTCATGTGACCCGTCACGTGCCCTGATAAGATAAAAGATTAGATAACCACGTGGAAAAGATAAGATAAGGTCACGTGATTAAAGTTTGAAAAAACGGACTATAACACTACCCCCTTTTTAGGTCTCGGATTCCAGACGAGACACCAATAATGCAGCAGTTTCAGTATGATTTTCATAAGGCTTGAATAAAGAGTGGAAAGTAGAGAGGTTGGTTGTGAAAAGACGGCGAGGTGCAGAGGGATGCAACTTGTGGAATTCTTCGATAAGATCAGGGGAGTTTGCCAAATCATCCTTTGATTGCCAGGTACGATCGTTATCTCCATAGCCTGTCCAATGAACCAAATATTCCAGTTTTCCCTTGCGAACACGAGAGTCAACAATATGGTCAACCTCATATTCTTCATGACCTTCTTCTGTGACCAAAATGGGATCAGGCGTAAGAATATCCTGTCCACAAAGCGAGGGAATATAAGGCTTGATGCGTGAAATATTTACGGTGGGATGAATGCGCATCGTAGAAGGAAGTCGGAGGCGAACAGCATGCGGTATAACTTCAAGGATAGTAAATGGACCAATCCATCGTTTGGTAAGCTTTTTAGATGGATACGGAAGCGTCAGATTTTTTGTGGATAATAAAACTTGCTGCCCTTTTGTGTAAGAAGGGAGCCTTGTCTTGTTTTGTTTTTCCATACAATCTGAAGTTTCTTTTAACGCTTCTTTAACTTCCTTAAAGGACTTTGCCATATCGCGAAGAAAATGGGAAGAGGGATGTGTGGATAAAGGAGCTTTGAAACCAAAACGAGGGTGATATGTTTTCGTGATCTCGAAAGGTGATGTTTTTGTGGATGTGGAATATGAGTTGTTATGATGGTATTCGGCTATCTTTATCCAATCTGCCCATAAATCTTGTCTTTTAGCAATAAAGTTGCGCAAATACTGTTCCAGTTCCCTGTTTATCCACTCGGTTTGGCCATCCGTTCTAGGATGATAGGCTGTGGAGATCTTCTGTTTGATCTGAAGAATCTCATTAAGCTGCCTTGAAAATTCCGAAACGAACTGCGGTCCTCGATCAGAGACGATAGAGGAGGGTAGGCCATGCCGTGACCATACATGGTCTCTGAAAAGTTCTGCAACATAAAGAGATGATAGTGAAGAACGACAAGGAATAAAAACAACTTCTTTAGAAAATTGATCCATCACCACCATAATTGCATCAAATCCTTTTGAAACTGGAATACCCATAATAAAATCAATAGAAATGTCCGTCCATGGCGTAGAAGATAATGGAAGAGGATGAACTGGAATAATAGCCTCGGAGCCCTTAGATGTTGCACAAGTAGAACAATGGGAAATGAAATTTGCAACATCCTCCTTGAGCCCTGGCCAATAGTAATATCTTGAAATAAGTTGCTTGGTTCGTGTTTGGCCCAAATGACCACCAAGCGGGGATGAATGAAAATTATTTAAAGCTTCGGTGCATAATGATTCGGGAATAAATATTTGTTCTCTTCGATTCAGATAGACCTTGCTCTCTGGACTATAACACCAAGGTTCCGAGAGTCGTAGATCCACTGATTCTTGTTGAATACGAGTGAAAAAAGAGGAAGAAAGGGAAGTGAAACGTTGTGAAAATCGAGAAGAGGGAAGCATAGTGACTTGTTTATTTATTTCTGGTTTATTGTCAAAATGGTCATGCCGGCAGGATAAAGCATCGGCTCATCCATTGGTATGTCCTGGTTTATAACAAATTCGGAAATTGAATTCGGCTAAAACAGCTTGCCACCGAGCTTGACGAGGAGATAAGTCTTGGGGCCGTTTCCAATATTCCAGATTCTTGTGATCTGTCCAGATCTCGAAAGAATCTCTGCCAATTAAATAATGTCTCCAATCTTGGAGAGCCCGAATGACCGCGAGAAGTTCCTTGTCATATATAGGATAATTGAATTCGGCTGCATCCAAGGAATGGGAAATATATGCAGCTGGTCGCCAAAGACCATCTTCTTGTTGGTAAGATAGAACAGCTCCTGTAGCGACATCAGAAGTGTCCGTTTCAATGCGAACAGGTTTAGAGGAATCGGGGTAACAAAGTAGGGGTTCGGATGTAAGGATTTCCTTAAGACGAACAAAAGCCATCATACAAGGGGTCGTCCATTCAAATTTCGTATCTTTCTTGGTTAAGGAATTAAGGGGTCGTGCGATGTCTGCGAAATTGGGAACAAATCTTCGATAATAATTTGCTAATCCAAGAAAAGCTTGAACCTGTTTGACTGTACGGGGAATTGGCCAACTGTGAACTGCACTAGTCTTGTTTAACTGCATTTGCACCCCCTTTTTAGATACGACCATGCCAAGATAATCGACCTGTTCTTGTGCAAAATGACATTTTGACGGTTTGAGGAAGAGATCATGATCGTGTAATCTTCCTAAAACTTCAGCAACTATTTCTAAATGCTGAGTTCGGCTTTTCCCTTGGGTAAATATCATAATATTGTCAATATATATTACCACATGTTGCCACATGTCATGGAAAATGTCATTGACCATGGCTTGAAATGTTCCCGGCGAGTTGCACATGCCGAAATACATTACCATTGGTTCGTAAGCCCCTATAGGAGTAGTGAATGCTCCTTTCCATTCATCTCCTTCTTTTATGCGAATGTTATTGTAACCCCATCGCAAATCGAGGGTTGTAAACATATCTGCTTTGTTTAGTCGATCAATAAGAGTGGAAATAAGAGGTAGCGGATAATTGTTTTTTATCGTGTGTTCGTTCAGATACCTGTAGTCAATGACCATTCGTTTTCCACCGTCTTTTTTGCTAATAAAAAATACTGGGGACGTTTGAGGAGATTTTGATGACCTAATATACCCCTTTTTTGTTTCTTTGTCAATAAACTCACGTACTTCCTTCATCTCTTCATTTGAGAGAGGAATAATCCGACCCTTTTTTGGCACAAATCCTTCTTTTAAATCGACCATGTGATCCCACGGTTTTCTTGTTGGCATTCGTTCTGATTCGTGTTGCGAGAATACAGGAATAAATTCCCATAATTCTTTTGGTACTTCTTTTTTAAGTTGGTCGGTTTCTTCAATTGTAACTTTTCTTGACATAATATGTGTTTCGCAATCCACTGTACACCTAGAAAAATTAATAGTTTTCTTTACCCAGTCAATTTCTGGGTTATGCCTCGTAAACCAATCAAAGCCTATTAGCAAATCCAAAGGTCCCAAAGAGAAAACATAAGCGACACTTCTTTCTCGATGTCATTTTCCATTGGTACCCTTGATAGCTATATAAATTATTACATAATTCGCAATCTTACCTATTGATCCTTCAGTTCCGTCTGCATTGTATACCATTAATGGTCTTGGCATGCTTTTTTCGTGAAGTCCATGTTTCCAAACGAACTTCTGATCGATAAACGTTACTGATGCTCCTGAATCAATAATTGCAAAGGTTAGACCACATGATTCCATCTTTAAACCTTTTTTTCCTTTTACTTCCCCATCGATCTTCACACTTACCCCCAGTTCATCTCGTTGCTTCCTGTTAAATAATTTTGCTAGATCGTTTTTCTCTTCACTTCCTATTGCAATCAATTGTCCGTTAGTTTCTTTTGACGGAATTAAGCACCCTATATCTGGGGCCATGCTCGATCGAGACGCTGTCACAGATGGAACTCGATTCTATTTCATAGTAGACAAGTTGAAAGTATCAGGAAGATAAAATGAATTACATACTGGGACGCTTGACTCCAGCTGATCAAGTTCCCCTATTCTTTTCCTGCCTCTTTCTGTTTCTTCTCCGTTTCAAACAAATCTTGGAAGTAAGCTCGCGCTTCTTCCATACTTCCCCATGACACTGCTGGTATCTCCTGGAACCTAGCTGCGTCAGCCATATTGTACACCGGACCTATTCCTGTGGGTTCCGCTGTTTGCCAACCATTTTTGTCAGGAGGCGAGAATTCTCCGAATCTAACTGGTTGTACGTATTGGGCTTGTGCCCCTTGTTGCCTTTGTTGAGGCACCTGCTGAGAGTTTCGGCCGAAATTGTTAGAAGGCCTGGGGGCCGCGGGATTGTACTGTCCCCAGCAATCTCGGGCTAAATGCCCTGGCTTCCCACACTTGAAACATGTGCGGACCGGCATAGTCACTGTCGCCGCACCTTGTCTATCCACATCCATGGGTGCTCCTCAGCCCGGTTGAATTCCTGTCTGCGTAAATCTAGGAGTGGGGGTGAAGTTGGATGGGGGTCCTCTTGGTGGTGGAAACCGTCCTTGAAATCATGGAGCCGAGCACTCTACCGCCATGCGCTCAAAGCCTCTTCCGATCGTCCGCATTTGTTCTACAAGATCGAAAAAGTCTTCCTTGATACCTTGCATTATCGCTTGTTGATAAACGCGATAATGTACCTGTTCCCTGAGCAACTTAGCAGCATGCTCAAAAGATACCCCCGCATCTTTCCTCAGTACTTCAAATGCCTGAAGATAGTCATCAATGGATCCTCCATGACGTAAACCTTCCAATTTCTTCATGGCATCGTGTGCCATCTCCTGAATCCTAAAGTATGATCGCATTTCCATCGCGATCCCTGCAAAATCTGGCCATGCAGCATCTCCTTTCCTGAGACCCTGGCCATCATAGTCTCCTTCCGCATTGATATACTTCTCTAGCATTATCTGGGCGAAACCCTCCGCCCTACCTTCCAATCTTGATAAGACCGCGGCGCATTGCTGCCTGTTGGTCTTCCATTCTTGCTCTACCACCCATATTGATAACAGCGCAAACCATTTGCACCACTTCACTTTATCTCCATTCCAGGTACCTGGATCTCTAATCTTCCTCAAAGCTCCCATCTTCGAAAGTTCTTCTGCCAGTTGTCGCATCGTATCTCCACTGTCCATAGTTCCACCCGAATGTATCGTCGTATGGATCAATGGCCGGAAGAGGGGTAACTGGTGAGAGGGACCTGGGGAGGGAAGGTTGGGTTGCTCTAAAAGGATCGACCCGAGTTCTATATCTGCATTCTCGGGCGAGTTTGATGAGCTGTCTTGTTTGGCTGAGTGGCGAAATGGAGCAGACACCTTGGGCTACGGTCTGAGGGTGTCGGTTAACTGGTTTTAAACTGGAAGAAGGCCTAAGAGTTCTCAATCTCTCCGATGCTGCTATTTTCCTATCTCTCCCTTTGCTAGCAACGAAATCTTTCCTAGTTTGTTCATCGAATTGATCAAATCTTTTCTGGAACGAAAGTCTCCCAAATTCGTCGTCCTCGAATCCTAAAACTGCTTCAAAGATAAAATCCTTCAATTGTTCTTCGTGTCCCCACGAATATTCTTTGCGCATATGAGCATACTTCTCTGCTATACCCGAAGACTAGTATGAAGTCTTGAGCAAGTGTTATAATCGATATCTTCAGTGACGTTCTTAACCCTAGTCTCGGGTTCCGAGTACTGACAGCGGCTGCAAGAAAGCAAAAGAGTAGATGATGATAGAAAAGGAGTACGAGTGAGACGCTTATACAGCTAAGGATACAAGTGCTCAAGACTGGGGAGTCTTGAGACGTCTATGCTACAGTTTATATAGGCTACCATATCGTGCACGGACCAAGATCCTGATGGGAATATTCCCATGTACCCTGCACGGCGATCAAAAAGAAGAGAAGCACTCGTGAGAATAGCCAATGGCTGAAAAGGAGCGAGGCTTCTTAAATGGAAGAACAACGGAAATGAAAAGGGGCTGGAAGACATGAGGCTAACCCTATGCCCTGGGTCTAGACCAGTCATGTGACCCATCACGTGCCCTGATAAGATAAAAGATTAGATAACCACGTGGAAAAGATAAGATAAGGTCACGTGATCAAAGTTTGAAAAAACGGACTATAACAATTGGTCTTCACACCTAGTAAGCTGCTCCAGCCCTCTGACTTCCCTCCAGGCAACTCTGGCCCTCTGTCACCATTCCAGTCTCTCCCAGTTATGCATGTACACTTCCCACCCCTCAGCATTATATGCTCCCCCAGGCTTCTGCTCCCACTCTGCCCCATTCCACTTCCAGTCTATCTCTGCTCCAGTTAAGTATTACCCTAGTTCCCCTTCACCATCTCTAGACTGTTTCAATATAACTCCATTACTATTCCTGGTCAGCTATCATTACCATCATTGTTACCATCCCTGTTCTGTTCCTGTTCCTTGCTCTCCCCTGTCTCATCCTGTCACCCTTCAGTTTCAGTCTGACATGATTGGACATTGTCTTTCTGACATCTCCATTTGTTTCCTAGATATCTAGACATCTGCTTTGCTTCTGAGTTTGCACCTGTTACACTTCTAGATAGCTCTGCCTTTCTAAGGTATAAGTACTGTAGTTCCATATCTTGTACCTCAGTATAAATATTGACAAAAACACCAGAAAATCCTCTTGTTGTTGTCCTCACTCTGCTCAAGCCTTGGGCTTACTCTGACCCTCTGGGTTACTCTGGAGTACCTCCGAGGCTATGTAATATCCTCAAAGGAGTCATAAAGCCTCACCCCCATAACTAGGCTTGACTCTTCTTGTCCTGCCTGTTCCTTCTATTGAGCATAGAGACAGCCTTATTACCCACCCTAACATCTATGTAAATCAGAACAATGGAGAAGTGCAAGGGTGTACCCCATAAGGTGAAGCTGAGTCCCATTTGACCATTGAAACCCTTCCTAGATTTCCCCAGAACTCTCCAGAGCACTCTGGAGTTCTGATCTTTCTCCAGCATCAAGGGTTTCATTTAAAAAAAAAAGAAACTAGTTAAAAGTATACTCATCTTGGTATAGGTTTTAACAGTCTCTTTTTAGTGGGATGGAAAGTTTTAACAGCTGAGAGTTGCTCAATGGTCTCACCTCCCTGTACCAACCACACATAATAAATGTACTATTTGCATGTGCTGATAACTGGGAGAGAAACAGAGATGATTGGACACAATTGGGGATGGATGCAGTTGACATAGGTAGGGGTCAGTCACTGCACAAGTGATAAAGGTGGGCAGAGGGGCAATTGGCACAGAGCACATCTGGTCATTGCATGAAGAGGTAGATAGTTGACCAGGTGGTCTGGGCACTGCAGTGAAAGGGACTGGAGAGAGACTGGAGAGGCAAGTGGGAATAAAGGAAAGGGCAAGAGTGCAGGGGGACCAGATTGCTAGGTGTGAGCAGTGGTTACCAGTGTGGTCACTAGATGCTATTCCCTTCTCAAGGTCAATGTCCCATCATTAACTAGGAGACAGAAAATAAAGGGACCAGGGCAGCACAAGATGCAAAATGGAAGTTGTCCAGAAGGATCCAGAAAGATGGGAGGGAGGCCAGAAGGAAAGGCCAATCCAAAAGATGGGCACAGAAATGGGGAGGTTCCAGAGGACATAGGAAGAGCAGAAATCTCTCCAAAGAGGAAGGAAAATCCAGGGAAAATGAAAGGACAAGTCCTGGACAACAGGTTAGAAGGAATGGGAACAGAAGGCAAAGAGAAACAGAGTCATTGGAACAAGGCTGAAAGAACAAGGAATTCCCAAGGCAAACAACAGAGAGATTTAGAGGTGTTTCAAAGAATTGAGCAGCATTCCCAGGAGATGCAGAAGAGCAGAATCATCACCAAGGTAGGAATACCCAGAAAAAAAGAATTCCCAGAAGACACAGAAGAGCAGAAGGTCTACCAGGAAAAGAATTCCCAGGAAAAACAGAAGGACAGATCCTGAGATAACATACAGAAAAGAAGGAAATTGTTACACTAGGCCTGGGTAGGGACAGGCATAGACCTTGCTGTGGGTGAAGAGGGTGAAGCAAACCAAAGGTAAGCTTCAAGACAAGTGGAAGGCAACAAACTAAGTGTTGTGCCTTAGTAGTGTTGCAAGCAGTTATCGGTTACTTGTAACGATGAGCGGTAAACCCCAATCTAGGGCTTCGGTGTCGGTTATGGTTATGAGAAGAGTAGATGATATAGAAAGGAGTACAAGTGAACACTGTACTAGAAGATACAAGTGCTCAAGACTGGGAGTCTTGAGACACTATGCTACAGTTTATATACCTTAGCTACATGCACACGGACCAAGACCCTGATGGGAGAATTCCCATGGACCCTGAACGGCGATCAAAAAGAAGAGAAGCATCCGTGAGAATAGCCAATGGCTGAAAAGGAGCGGAGCTTCTAAAATGGAAGAATGACAGAAATGAAAAGGGGCAGGAAGACATGAGGTTAACCCTATGCCCTGGGTCTAGACCAGTCATGTGACCCGTCACGTGCCCTGATAAGATAAAAGATTAGATAACCACATGGAGAAGATAAGATAAGGTCATGTGATCAAAGTTTGAAAAATCGGACTATAACAAGTAGTACCAGCTATACTCCCAGGGGTGTGCCAAGATCAGATGCTGATGATCCCTTGGATAAGTGCCAGGACACAAACAGTGGATTCCAGGTATGTAGGTACAAGGAGTAGTGGGGATATGAGGACTTGTGAGATGATTGCAAGGTAGAAGTAGCATGAGGAAAAAGAGGACAGGAAGTATGCTACTTTATAGTACAGCTAATAGAGTTGAAGCAGAGATGAAGTGAGTAATTATGCTGATGAATGATGAGTAAGGTATCCATGTGGAAACAGATGGAAACAGATGGAATGATTATGAGTCAGCTGATTAAAAGATAGAAAGCCCAGGCAAAGGGTGTAACAAGAGAGTGGTCTAGACAAGGCTAGAATGTAAGAAGAGCAGAATCTATATCAGCAAGTAAACAAGAAAGCACTAGAGGTGTGAGAAGAGCAGAAGGTATAAGGAAAAAGAAAGAGAGGAAAAGAAAAAAGAGAAAAACATAACATTACCCCCCTACTAGGGGTGAAAGACTTGTGACACCTCAAAAGGCATCATACAAGGGCCTGGGGGAGCCAGTGATGTTGGCCTAGCCAACCTCATCATGGAAGTCATCATCAGTGTAATACAAAGGTGGAGGGGGTGACAGAGCCATGAAAGGGCAGTGGTAGGAACCCTGGGAGTGGTGGGAGTGGTGAGAGCAGTGAGAAGAGTGAGACAAGTGGGTTAGTGACATGTCACTGAGCTGGGCAGTGAGCCTGAGTATATCCAGAATGCCAGTGGAGGCAGTCCTGGAGTTTTGACCTTCCTTCAGTGTCAAGGGTTTCATTTAAAAAAGAACTGGTTAAAAGTATACTCATCTTAATATAGGTTTAACAGTCTCCTTTTTAGTGGGATGGAAAGTTTTAACAAATAGGGCCCAGTCTGTTGAACCAGATGGTCCAACTATGTCTACAATCATTTCTTTCAGACTTATGTCTATGTACTCCCAAGTCTCCCAGAACCCTACTCCTTTCACACCTTCAACTGAACACTGATGTGCCCCCAAAATGATACCTCAAGTTATATTAGAACAGCATTACCATGATAGTACCTTATCTACCAGGGCTTCTATTTAGCAACATGTTATTACTGTTAAAACTGCAGGATACTGCAGGATACTTGTAGTCACTAAGTATTCTAAGGTAACTAATGGTGTGATGTGTTGAAACTGCAGGAAACTGCAGGATACTTGTAGTCACTAAGTATCCTAAGGTAACTAATGGTCCGAAGTAGCTATTAGCTTATGTAAGCGGTAGAGTGTAGGTAATCAACAAATTCTAACATGATGTAGTTATAAACTTATGTAAGCTATAGAGCATAGGTAATCAACCAATTCCAACAATTACCACTAGCCTTGCAACTCATCAAAGCCCAGCCAAACTAAGTAATTTGTTGGACATGGAAGAAGAGAATGAAAACTCAATCAAATCAACAGATGGAAAAGTGAATTATCCCACAAGAGCTATTGAAAAAAAGTGTTGTGCAGAGCTAAGTGGAATTATAATAACCTATGAGAACCTCAGTAGATGTCAAGCTACTGAGAACATAAACTAGAAAATGGTACGAAGTGTACGCTCTAAGCTTATGTAAGATTTACCATAAATGGAAAGCTAATGCATGCTAGTCAAGTTTACAACAAGAGCACCCACCAGCAGTTTATTGAAATGAAAAATCACTGCCATCTCTGGAGGAGAGGGTAGCAATGAGGGACTACCAAGGACCAAGGTCAAGTGTCACTCACAAGAGAAAGGTAAAGAAAAGGGGAGGTCTGACAATAATAAAGATCAAAACAAGTGCTCTAAGGAGGCCAAGAAGTCTGGGAGTCATCATATGAGAGGGAATAAGTAGTTGGCCAAGGTAATGTGTCAGCATAATGTTTACTGTCCTGTGGCTAACTGTCATAAATCCTCTATTGATGGTGTCACTGTTATATTGTTCATTACTGCTGTTACTCAGTATGCTATTGCAAGTTATCCATCAAATTTCTTGTACTCAGGTCTCCTTTTCATCACATTATTGAGCTGCAGGATCCATACTCATTCCCAGGGGGTCATTGTCATTCTTGGAGAGTGGCAGCGCTATCAGAGGGAGTTTGGTGAGGACTATGTTATGTCATGTGATTGAATCAGGAGATCAATATGTCATGCCATGTTGTATGATGTCATGCTAGTTGGTGAATAGAATGCCATTTCAACTATTCAGTACATGTCTGGTATTGTCTGAAAATATCTGCACTTATGGACATGTCTTATTTGGGTGTAGAACCAGAAATCACTTTGCTGGGATTGCATTGCACGAGGGTTACAAGTACGATATGGCCGAGGCGATGTGACATCACAGATAGCGAACGACCTAACAATATCTTACAATACCATTTTTCTGCGAGTTTTGTGATGGAATACATGGCTCTCGCACATGGAGCCAAACAGGCACTATGGCTGTGCCAACTCCTTAATCACATCGACATCACCACACAACCGTTACTGCCCACCAGACTGTTCGTCGACAACACAGACGCCATCTTACTCATGAAGGAACCCCGCTTCCACTCCTGCACTCGCCATATCCCCATCCAATACCACCTTATGCGCGAACAAGCCGAAAACGGCGAACTCACAATTATGCATGTTCCAACTGCCGAGATGCTCACGGATGGCCTTACAGAGCCACTCGCACGCACTAAACACGAAAGGCTGATCAACAGACTAGTACTTGATCCGGCCTGAGGGGGGGTGTCAGAGACCAGGCCAACCGGCGTACATAGTCGGACACTTCACCTACATTCACTATATTTCCTTTTTCGAACTACCGTCACATTAGCACGGTCGCAGCTCCTTCACTCCCTCCAGTCCATTACCATTGACTGGAGGTGAGCTCACACTCATTATATATTATAGCTACTTCACTCACCATATGTACAGGCTAATTGCTGCATCCTATAGTCTGCCGCACCTTGAAACACATGATGCTAAGATCCGATCACAAGGCAATAGCCAAGGCAAGAATACTGGCAATAACCTGTGTGCAAAGTCATATGTCTTTGATAAATGCCCTGAAGGTAGACCGTTACGTTTCAGTGCTTGGCAGGTTCGTCCACGGAAGGGCAACAAAAGTGATGTGAACATGGGTTCTTGGAAAGCTACCACCCTACCTGTGCATTTGGAGCATGTGGATCACAACACAACCCGGTGGAACGTGATGTGGCCCGTGATCGGGGATCACCGATTAACACACGAGGGCGATGAGTGTGGGAGAGTCGTGCAAAGTACTTCGCTGGGGCGTTGCACGCTGGTCAGCCCCCTGGCAGAACTACCGCGATGGGGTTACGGGGAGGCGCGCTGATGCTGCTGACTCAGAGGTGCTGCCAGAAAATTCATCCGAGGCTAAGTGTATGTGTCAATAGGTTCACGCGAAACGTGACGAACCCATGGCCTATCCATGTGCACGCTCTGCCGGAGTAACCTCGGTACCACTAGGTTGCATGCAGCCCCATCGCCGAGGCTGTGGTGCACAGCAACGCTATGCCGATATCGGCAGTTTAGATATCACGAACAGTGCACCGTAAAAAAACACGCCGGGTATGGGACATGGGCGTGCACGACTTGATGGGCCGCAGGGTACAGTCTGATAGGAAGATGACAATGAACACGTAATGATATTATCGGAAGGTGGAAGTGCGTATCATCCAAAACAAGAACACGCATGACTAACGACAATACTCACACCTGGATCTACATGCCACCACTCGATTAACCACTGGCAGGGGACGGTGTCCTCTCGGCTTCATCGGAAGCCCTCATGTCTCCGTCTGCTGGCTTGAGGGGAGTCATGACGAATACCGGCGCCGTCAACTCTGATCTTGAGGTGGATACAGCAAAGTTACGGCGACTCCCTGCCTCACGCAGATTGAGAACTAGACGCGATGCCTTCCGGAAGGATCGTTAATGATCAAACTGGTGTTAACTATTGTGGATGACGTACAGTCAAAGAATACACGACGACTATCCACCTGTTCCATTTCCGAAGGGATTAGAGTCTCTCGCAGACGGTGATTGAATAAAAGAGTACATACGGTAAAACGGTGGACTCCAACAGACCACTAGTAACCTCTATGAGAACGATACAGACGAGCAAGGTTGCTAGATCATGCGAAATGAACATCAGCTATGAATTTTGTAACTGACGGGTGAACACACCAAAGATCCTGGAAATAGCTAGTCAACACCTCGAAAAAAAGGAGGTAGATGTGCGGTGACGTACAGACAGTAGTAAATTGCACCATCACGCACCATCAACACGATGAGAGGGGGGATTCTGACGTTGATTAGGTGATTCTGAGTAGTGTATTGAGTAGGAACGATTCTTGCGATCGTCATGAGGAAGAATGCCGCTGTAACGAGATGGGCTGGAGTCAATATGCTGACCGTCCAAACGCTAGTAAGCTTACTAGCTACCACCATGCACGGTATCCTGACGGAAGGCATCAGCCTCTTGGATTTGCTCGGTGTTTTCAGTTAAAGATACCAGGCAAACAAAGCGTTCCTGACGTTGGGAGCTGAAAAGCATCCAGGAACGGGGATCTCAGGAGGTAGGGTAAATGTGGTGTTGTACATCTCGAGAGCCATTTTTAGGGAGCCGTAAAGCTCGAACTAATACGAATGCACGCTCAAGAAGAGTAATATCAAAGCATATCCAAGACTAACCGCGAATTCGCCTGTAGCGGGGTTACTCAGTTCCTTACCAGGTGAAAGGTATATGACGTACAAATGAGCAGTCCAGTGAAAAAGACCAATACTGCAGACACAATGTATTTGGGGTTCCCATGAGCAACATGACATAGAAACTCGGCCAGCCTTACTTTTTCGATTCCTATAGATTGCATACAAACGCAAAATGAGAATGACATTGACGGTGGTGGTGTAGAAAATATCTCCCCCCCTGCGCTTTAGTGAGCAATTGTAGTAGGTGCAGTGGTAAACCTACAGCGAGCCAAACCAAGCCCAGCCTCGACAGCTGACGTGACGAGATTAACATGAACATCAAGTATACTGTGTACGGAGGCGAACGTACAACTATAAACTAAATATTAGCACACCACACAGTGCAACACTAGAGATGCTACATACGTCATAGGAGTGGCCAACCTTCATGTTCACTGCAAAGGAAGTTAGATGGAGCTAGCAAGGTGGAGTATCAAGGCGCACCGGCAAGACTAATGCTACTGGGTACATAAACCACAGAGATCAGCCCAATGACCGTAGTACGATTCATGTGTCTACCCACGAATTAAAGCATATGCCATAATATCGCGCGACGATGAAGAGAACCTTGGAAGCAGACCACCTAGATCTAGTATGACAAGCAAAAGTCGAAACGGCTGTATTGGGGGAGTAGGAGGACGTACTTCCACACATATTCAACCTCCATCACAGAGTGTCAGCAGACTTCAAGACATTTGACAGACATCTCGAACTGACCTCCCTATCCAAGTTTATCAAGACATCATAAAGCATAAAACAAACGGATGACACTGCACGACGACCAATGCTGAGTAACTCGCTCTGACAAGAAGAAATCGATGGCCGTGGTGCACTCACAGCTGACATAGCTGTTGGTGAGACTCTGGCTAATTTGCCCTACGAGCTGTTGTATCTTCTGTTCGACCTGACGCGACATGGTGCTGGGGGCGCTTGAAGCTCGATAGCACGATGGGCCGCAATCAAGGCATTTAAGGTTACCTTGATCCGATTTTCGCGTGCACTGCATTCGACGAACCCTTGCATCTCGGGCTGATAATGGATCGCGGAAAGTCGCACCGGGTGAAACGGTACTCGATCACGTGAGTACGTAATGTCGCGCATAAGGAAGATATCGACAAAAAAAGGAGCAGGAGTGGTGTTAAGGAGCCCCGGATTCTGATGGACCTGTAAAACTGCAGGATACTTGTAGTCACTACTATCCCCTACCCCCCATTCGGCACTCCAGCAAAATTACAACATTCTCACTTATTAACCTTACCCACCATAGTTCTCGTACTATAACTACAAGCTCCAAGTTGAACGAATGAAAATAATGTGTAGTTCTTGAGATCATGAAGTGGGTTGTTGTCACACTAGCATCACTCACCAAGTGTGTGCCGAAGCGGAGCCTCAAAACACAGCAGTCGTGACACATTCCCATACTACAGAGCGCATAGCCTGACTCGGAGTTGCTGGTAATGGCGGGTCATCAAGGGCAGCGAGCTTCTACCACAGACCCAGAATATGAAGCCCGGATGGGGCTCGCTGTCAGAGATCTTGCCAATGGGACATCTGCAACTGCCCACAAAGTGAGTGATGTCGAGGCACACCGGGCCAGGGTAATGAAGAACTTGAGACTGACATTATTTTTGGCAGGTTATCCCATCAAACGCTCAGTGACCGTGTCAATGGTTTACACAAACCCCTCCATCGAGCTCGCTAGGACTCACAGCTTCTCAATGAGGTTTAGGAACATGTTATAGATGAGTGGCTGGTCCTACAATCAAGTATGGCTTCTTCCCTCCATCCTCGAGATTTAAATGCCCATGCATTCGATATCAGTGGAAAGCTTCCAGGCAAGAACTGTCATCCAGAATTCAGTAAACCAGGATTTTACTCTATTGTCCATGAACTGTCCCATCACAATGTTGTATACTCACATTTCCTACACTCTGAGTCTATCTGTGCCTGATAATACTCTGCTAATTGCTCACTCACTGTCTTATTCACATTTCAGTCATTATGAAAATAGATTTTATAGTCATGGGCCAATGCCCTTTAATTAAATACAATAAGTAGAATATATACACTTAGTGTCCTTGTCAAGTTGGACTTGCTTTGAATTATCATCAGATAAAGTTTGAATTCAATGGTGTGTGACATGCTATAATGGTTCTTTCAATTTTAGAGTGTCAAATTGGAGATAGGTGTTGAAATATGTTAATTACCTATGATCTACCAATTACATAAGCTAACAGTTACATTGGACCATTAGTTACCTTAGAATACTTAGTAACTACAAGTATCCTGCAGTATCCTGCAGTTTGAACAGGTTATGAGCCCTGCCTGTGCTTAGTAAATAAAGTAGTTTACTTATCAGAACTTGACTGCAAGACCTAAGAACAAAATGCCTTTTTTAATTGAAATCAATAATGGCATAGAAATTCATATACTAGATCTGGCAGTAATTGGAGAGAACTGGATAACTATTATATTCTGTGCCAATAAGTTAACTCCACTTTATCTCTGGTGCAACTCTGGTTGCTTTCATGCTTTAAGCTATGTATTTCTGGATTCCCCTTATCTCCATCTCTTCCTATCTAATGTTGATTACAACTTTACCTATGTGTTAAAACTCAACCAAGTACAAATATACTATTAAAACTAGTTTCTTTCTGAATGAAACCCTTGATGCTGAGGAAAGATCATAATTCTGGAGGGATCTAGGAAGGGTTTCATTGATTGAATGGGACTTGGCTTTACCTTATGTGATGCATCCTTGCACTTTCTGGTGTCCTGATTTACATAGATGTCAAAGGTGGGTAAGAGGGCTGTCTCTGTGCTCAACAGGAGGGACAGGCAGGATAAGAAGAGTCAAGTCTAGTTATGGGGGTGGAAC
>JBBPKN010001358.1:0-17670 GCA_038089275.1 Pulveroboletus cf. rosaemariae | reverse complement strand
AATTTAATTCACACTGCACTAGAAAAATGCGGAGCTTCCGGGGATCAGTTCCATCAAACTGGTCTGGTTCCTGTACTTTGGTTCACTGCAATGTTTCAGGGGTATGATGGAAAGAGCAAGCTAATCCACAGATGGTGCTAGCGAGATTGGTGATAGTGTCATGGTGAATGGGAATAGGTTCTGGGTCTGGAAAAGGTTCAGGGTCATCCTCTGGAATATCAGAATACCCATCAGAGGGGTCATCTCCAGGTTTATCTGGTACTCCTGGCTAGGTGCCATGATTGTCAGGGGTGTGGGGAGGTTGAGGAATCTTGGAACCATCAGGGACTTCATCAACTTGAGTGCTAGGTATGGATGAGTGGGAGGGAGCAGGAGCCTGTGAGGCTGAGCCTGGTGTGCAGTGAGCAGAGAAGCTCTTAAACTGATCTAGGACAGTGCAGAAGCAAGCTCTGGTTACACAGATAGACATAATAGCAGTACCAGTACAAGTGGTAGTTTGAATATACTGTTATAAACATTTCGACATACTTCAGAGTGGATGGGGCTTGGCTTCACCTTATGTGGTGTGCCCTTATGCCAGTACCAAGTGCCCCAATTTATGGAGGGGTTGAAAACTATCAGAGGTTCAGGATTAGCTGTAGGGCTTTTTCCCAACAAGAGGCATGACATCAAGCCATGGAATAAGTTAAGGGACTTTAGGGTAGGGTATGATATCAAGTCATGAGGCAAAAGGGGTCTGGGGGGGAATTGTAACATTGTATTATGGTTGATATTCAAACTGAAGTACAAGATACCAAACTCCAGTACTTATACCTCAGGGAGACAGATTATCTAAGGAGGGAATGAAGGTATAAAAGGAGTTGTCTCATAAGTGAAGCAGGTGCCAATATATCCTGGATACAAATGGAGATGTCAGAGGAGACAACATCGAATAATGTCAAACTGAAACTAAGTGATGACAGGGAGAAGCATGGCACAAAGGAACAGGAACAGAAAGTGAGGTCAGAGAAACAATGGAGTTGTATCAGAATGGTATGGAGTTAGTATAGGTAAAGTTGTAATCAATCATTAGATAGGAGAAGATGGAGGTAAAGGGAACTAGGAAACATGTAGCTTAAAGCATAGAAGCAACCAGAGTTGCATCAGAGACATAGCAGAGTTGACCTGTTGGCACAGGATGTGACAAGGAGCCAACTTATTTACCACTTTAGATCTTCATTGGGGTTACAATAATATTTGAATGAAAGAAGAAAATGAATGGAAAGGAGCCTTTATGACTTCTTTAGGGGCTTATGAGCCAATGGTAATGTATTTTGGAATGTGCAATAGTCTGGGCACATTTCAAACCATGGTCAATGATCTCTTTTATGATTTATGGGCCTTTGTCCTAATCTATATTGATGATATTATTATTTTCTCTAAAGGGAAGTCATGAACTGAACATGCAACCATGGTATCCCAGGTATTGCAAAGACTAATGGACAATGATTTGTTTCTCAAGCCATCCAAATGCCACTTTATTCAAGAAAAGGTGGATTATTTGGGTATGGTAGTGTCTAAAGATGGGGTGGAAATGCAGATGAACAAGGTTCAAGCCATCCAAGATTGGCCCATTCCATGTACCCTTAAACAAGTACAAGCTTTCCTAGGATTAGCAAACTACTATTGTTACTTTATTCAAAGATTTGCAGACATTGCATGTCCACTCAATAATTTAACTCACAAAGACAGGACATTTTTCTGGGATGTTCTGCAGCAAAAAGCCTTTGTTACTCTCAAGAACATCATGAGTATCACACCATTCTTAGTCTATCTGGACTCTTGAAAACCAGTGCAAGTTAAAACTAATGCTAGTGCCATTGCTACTGGAGCCATTCTTTCTTATTTGGTTGATGGTTTCTGGAAATCTGCAGCATACCTCTCCCATTCCTGTTACGTTCTTGCTTCCACACAACCAGACTGTGGCTGGGTCCTGGTGTTTGGGCCTGAAAGCTGGCATGACAACGATTCGTAGGGCTCTGATCCTAACCCTAAACTGTGGGCTGGCTTGCTGCTATGGCGGAGACGAGAGAGAAAGACTGCAGCAGAGTGAAAGAAGGACAAGCCAGGAGATCCAGAGTAAACCACTTTGATTAGATGCTTAGTAACTGCATGCTAAGGTACAAAGTGCTCAAGACTGGGGTCTTGAGTCTATGGACGGTACTCTATATATACTATTCCCAGATGCGCACGGACCAAGTCCAGGGCAGAGGGAATTACTTAAATAGGAAATAGGGCATAGGGCGTGCTTACTGAGAGTATGACTAAACGAGCCATGCGGATAAGGGATGTAGGAGAGGCTGTGAGGAATGGAAGGGAAGAGGTGTCTAAATATAAATAGAAGTCAGGGTCAACGGAGATTAAACCATACCCTCAGCCATGAGGCCGAGGAGATCCCATCTAGAGATCTGCCACGATCAGATCTGACCCTCTTCTGGATCGAGATCAGATTCATCGGAGATCCAATCGGGAGATACATCTGTCATCTGAGATACTAGATCCAACCGTAAGTGTAACCCCAACCATATGCCAATAGAATATTAAATAGTGCTTAACCATATCCTAGGGTTTATCTTGTTTTGGCAATGAAATCCCACGGTCACGTGCTTGTCAGGTGACTGCACGATAGCGTTTGTAACAATTCCCTCTCTGTCACCAAGCACAACTATCCTATTTATGATAAGGAACTGCTGGCAGTCATTCACACACTCAAGGAGTGGCATTATCTCTTAATTGATCATGTTCATTTTGAAATCTGAATGGACCATCAGGTGTTGGAACATTGGAAACAACTCTAGGACCTCTTTGGGCATCAAGCCCATTGGGTGGAAACTCTTATGGAATACCATTTTACTATTGTGTATAAACTGGGCACTTCAAATGGTCAAGCTGATGCTCTCTCTTAAAGAGTGGATCATGATATTATTAATCATGAACCAAATCAACAAGTTATCATGCTCCCACTCTCTTGCTTCACTCCCCTCCCTGCATGATCTGCACTCCTTTTAAACACCTTTCTTTTGGACATTATAGCTGCTACTACTTTCCTTTTGAATGATGATCTTCCAGGGTTGTGTTATAATTCAGATGAAGGATATCTAGTTCATCAAGAAACAAACACAATATTCATTCCAGAAGAATTATGTATGGAAGCATTAAGACTGTGTTATGACTTTCCCATAGCAGGACATGGTGTTATAGTCCGCATTTTTCATTTTTTGATCACATGATCTTATCTTATCTTTCCATGTGGTTATCTAATCTATTATCTTATCTAGGCACGTGATGGGTCACATAACAGGTCTAGACCCAGGGCATAGGGTTAGCCTCATGTCTTCAGCCTTGTTTTCATTTCTGTCTTTCTTCCATTTTAGAAGCATTGCTTTCATTTAGCCATTGGCTATTCTCACGAATGCTTTTTTTCCATTTGATGGTGCCTCAGGGTCTGTGGGAATTCTCCTATCAGGGTCTTGATCCATGCACCTTCTATATAGTATAAATACTGTAGCTTAGAAAGTCTCAAGCCCCAGTCTTGAGCATTTGTATCATCTAGTGCAAGTAACTCTATAAACTCATATACTTTTGCTTTACTCTCATCCCATTTGACATCAATAAGCCCTTGTCTAGGGTTAGCTTCTCCTTGTATCACATCCAATACTGAAGACCATAACACTTGCTCAAGACTACTTTACTAGTCAAGGGCTCTTATAGCAGAAGAACATTGTTCATGAAGAAAGCTTACCTCTGGGGACATAAAGAGCAGTTGAAAGACTTTGTATTTGAGGCAGTATTGGGGTTTGAAGATGACAAGCTAGAAAGGCTATCATTTCAAACAAGATTTAATAAGTTTGATGAGCAGACTCAGAAAAACTTCATTGCTAAATGAGGCAGAGATAGGAAAATAGCCACTTCAGATTGTCTTTGTTCTCTCAGACCATCCAGATCCCTAAAAACCATTTCCCACATTCTCCAAACCATAACCAACAATGTCAAACTTTGACCCCTATGCAAGCTTGTCCAATGAGCCTGAGTTAACCAAGTTAGGATTAACACTATCAATCCCAGACCCCAGACCCCAACCCCAGTACCAGCCAGCTCCATACCAGAGACACCAGCACTGCTCCCAGCAATCAATCCCTAATATGAGTGGGACCAGTATGAATATGAATACTGGAGATACAATGAGGCAACTTATTGAAGAGTTTATCAAAATGGGAGGGTGTTAAAACTTTCCATTCTTCTTAAAGAGACTGTTAAAACCTATACCAAGATAAGTATACTTTTAACCAGTTCCTCTTTTTTAAATGAAACCCTTGATGCTGGAGGTAGATCAGAACTCCAGGTGCTCCAGAGAATTCTGGGGAAATCTAGAAAGGGTTTCAATGATCAAACGGGACTCAGCTTCACCTTATGGGGTGCATCCTTGCACTTCTCCATTGTCCCAATTTACATAGATGTTGGGGTGGGTGATAAGGCTATCTCTATGCTCAACAGGAGGGACAGGCAGGACAAGGAGAGTCAAGCCTAGTCATGGGGATGAGGCTTTATGACTCCTTTGAGGATATCATGTAGCCTCAGAGGTATTCTGGAGTAATCTGGAGGGTCAGAGTGAGCTCAAGGGCTTGTGCAGTGTGAGGACAATGACAAGAGGGTTCTGGTGTTTTTGTTGATATTCGTACTGAGGTACAAGAGGCAGAACTATCTAGGAGTGTAATGAAATGAGACAGGTGCAAACTCAGAAGCAAAGCAGATGTCTATATATCTAGGAAATGAATGAAGATATCAGGAAGATAATGTCCAATCATGTCAGACTGAAACTGAAGGGTGACAGGATGAAACAGGGGAGAGCAAGAAACAGGAATGGAATAGGAATAGTAACAATAATTGTAATAGTAGCTGATCAGGAATGGTAATGGAGTTATGGCAGAACAGTCCAGAGATGACAAAGGGGAACTAGGGTAGTACTTAACTGGAGCAGAGATAGACTGGAAGTAAAATGGGTGGAGTGGGAGTGGAAGTCCAGGGGAGCATATAATGCTAAGGGGCAGGAGTGTACATGCGTAGCTGGGGAAGACTGGAATGGTGATAGAGAGCCAGAGTTGCCTGGAGGGGAGTCAGAGGGCTGGAGCAGCTTACCAGGTATGAAGACCAATTGTAAGCTGGGTCAAAATGGAGTTGAAATTCAGGTTGGAGGTCTGGAATATGACAGTATCTTCCCCTTAGGCCTGAACCCTTGAAGGCTGTTGGCCTGGGGTGTGGAGAGTATGGACATGTGATCTGTGATAGTGTGGTGATGGGCATGTGACTGCATGCTTTGGTAACATCGGAGGTAGAACAGAGGGTTGTGGAGGTAAAGAGCATGTGACCTTGTTTAGTTACAATGGGGTGGAAGAGTGGAGTTTCTCAACTTGCTCATGAATAAAAATAGGGACTTCAACAGTAGCTCATTCTTCCTTCATTACAACAATATGGCCTTATTTGAAGATCTCATGGGCTGGACTGACAAATGCATCACGGAGTATGCTGACAACAACAAGGTGTTGAGTGACACCAAATACACCAAGTGCAAGAGACGTGCAAAGACAAGGAAGGAGGAGGGCCTAGAGGACAGCAGAGGCAGCTGCTCAAGAAAAGGTACATACCATGTTTGTTATTCTGTGAGTAGCACCACTGATGATCACAGGTGGCGCAAGTGCAGGCCCAAGCGGGGCCTAGCAATGGCAAAGGAAAGCAGAGGGTGAAGGAGGCACTGGCGTGCCAGAGGTATGCGGATAGAGAAATGGAGTGCAAGGTGGGCATGGGGAAGTCTATGTTGTGCTTGGCCTGTCAAGAGGCCAAGGCAAGGTGTGAATGCCCTGGGGAGGAGAAGCTGATGTGGAAGTGGTGTCAGAGAAATGTGGAGGAGGAGCGGCCCAAAAAGAGGGCTTACTCAGAGGAAATGAAGGGCAGTGCCGAGCAGGTGGCAAAGGGCTGTCACCTGCTGGCAGCAACCATATGGGAGGTAGGGGACCAGGTGGTGCAGGAGATAGGGAGGGAAAACCAGCTACTAGTGCAGCTGGTTGACATTCTTGATCCCATGTGAAAGGTGGGTGAAGAGAATGTGGAAAGTGGGCTGGAAGATGGCAAAGAGAAAGAGGTGGTAAAAGAGGTAGCAGAGCTTGGAATGGGGATCTGGGAGGGGACAGAAAGGGATGACGATGAAGACATAATGGTACTAAAGTAGTGTAGTAGCTACTCCAGTTGTCTTCATAACAAAGGTTAGGGTTTGGAAATGATCTGGAGAGTCAGAAATAAGGATATGAAAAGGGGTTCATGACTTCTGAAGTGAAGGCTTCAAGCCTTGAGTAAACAAGTTTGGAGAACATGCAGAGTAAGTCTGGAAGGTAAGGTTCCCACAAATTGTAATAACCTGTCAAAATGAAATTTCATAATCAGGTAAGTGACACCTTGGGTGGTCATGGGCAATAAGGAGGACAAATGGACAGTCAAGAATGGATGGAAGAAATAGCCAAATTTCCCAAAGGGGCAAGATTAAAACCTGATGTCAAAAAATGGTCACTTCTGTCATAAGGACAGGGAAACTGAAAAGGAATGAAGGGTAGAAGCAGAGAGTTTTGGGGCTTCAGAATAACTTCCAGAGAGAAAATCAGAAATTAGACTAGAGTCTAATAGTCAAATGACAACCAAAAAATGTCTGAAGGGTTGGATCTAGGGCAAAGTTGAGGGAGGTTTGTTTATTTCCAAAGGGAACTAAACATAATGATCAAGGGCAAATGGATTCTGTACTCGGTTAGAGTTGGGGTTAGCACGGAGTTGGCTCAAGAAAGATAAGATCCCAAGGAAACAGTTGGCACTCATTTTCCTGCTCTATCATGGCTAGATTCCCAGATCTCTACTTCTGGTTGGATAACCAGCTTGCTCTTCATCCCAATGATGGGATGGCCCTCATAATGGCCAAGAATCAGGAAAGGAGGAGGTGCAGAGTCAAGGCATACAAGGCTGGTATCTCAACAGGAATAGAGGGAGCAAAATCTAGTCAAAGAGATAGGGGCAGAGTATGGATTGGAATGGAGAAAGGAGTCTGGAACCTCACTACCCTTAATGAGGCAGCCCAAGGAGTTGGTATGACAGGTGATGAATTGGTTGCCAATGCAATCCATGAGGTTGGTGGTCTGATTCATTAGGACTTAAGGGAGCAGAACAGGCTCCTTCATGACCTGGTCAAGATCCAGATGGAGGAGGGCTGCCAGAAGGGATATCTTAGGGCAGAGTCTGGCATTCATGTAAGCAATCATAATGCTCAGCAGGAGGGGTGTGGAGGTTGGAGGGCCAGAGAGGGGATGAGGGTTTTTGTGGCTGAACTCAGAGCTGGAACAGAGCCAGAGGATATCATGGTGGGGGCCAGAGAAGACCTGGAGGAGTGGATGTTCTGCTGAGAGTAGCTCACTGGCCTCACCTCCTAAACACAACAAATGTTTGTATACTGGTTGAATTGCATGTTGTCTTTGTGCAGCAACTAGGGGAAGGAGATGGGCTACTCCAGAAAGAGCCGGAGATGACTGGAAACAATCAGGGCTGGGTATAGTTGATATAGGTAGGAATTAGGCACTGCACTAGTGGTAAGGTGGTCAGAGGGGGCAATCAGTGCAGAGCATGTCTGGTCATTGCACAAAGGTAGACAGTTGACCAGGTGGCCTGGGTACTATGGCAGAAGAGACTGGGGAGGGACCAGAAAATGGAGAGAAAGGCAAGTATAAGGGGAACCAGATTGCTAAGTGCAAGCAGTGGTATCCAGCATGGTCACTAGATGGTATCCCCACCTCAAGGTCAACATCTCATTGTTGACTAGAAGACAGCCAGGAAAAATGCCAGGGACAGCACAAGGCGTGAAGTGGAAGTGGTTCAGAAGAATCCAGAAAGACAGGAGGGGAGCCAGAAGGAAAGGCCCACCAAAGGATGAATGCAAGAATGGGGAGGTCCCAGGGAACACAGGAAGAGCAGAAAAATCCCCAAAGGAGAAGGAGAACCCAGGGAAAACAAAAGGACAAGTTCCAGATGATAGGGCAGAAGGAACAGAAATGAAAGGCAAAGAGGAATGGAGCCATCAGAATAAGGCCAGAAAAACAAGGAATTTCCAAGGCAAATAACAGAGGGGCTCAGAAGGGTTCTGAAGAAAGGGGCAGCATTCCCAGGAGACACAGAAGAGCAGAAACATTGCCAAGGAAGGGATATTTAGAACTGCAGAAGGCCTACTGGGAAAAGAATACCCAGGGAAAACAGAAGGACAGGTCCTGAGACAATATTCAGGACAGAAGGAATTACCCATGAGTGGGAAATGGAGTCATCAGGAACCATGTCCAAAAAGCAAGGATTTCCTGGGCAAGAGATGGAGAGGGGCAGATCAATTCTGCCAAACAGTTAGAAGAAATCTAAGCAGAGAATCATAGCAAACCGAAACAACACTCAACCAACTGCAAGCAGGAAAGGAATGGTAAGTGCAGCACAGTCATGACAGAAGTGTAAACCTTCTGAGGAGATGGAAAAGGACAGAGATGCCTGGAGGGGGCAAGAGGCTTTTGGTGTGCAAGACAAAATGTGGGGGCACAGTGAAGAGCAGAGGAAGAGGGGTGGTGCTTTTGAAGCCTGGTTATTCAGCAAGGTGGGTATACCTTGGCTGCGAGGATAAGGAATGGGTGGCAGAGATGCCATGGGCAATGAAGAACAATGGTCTAATGCTACAAGTTTGGAGGGGGTCAGAGGTAAATGGAGGTCTTTCTGGTAGGTGTATCAACAGACAAAACTGGCCTGCTACAGAAGCAGAGCAACACAGCAACAACCACATACTTAGGCAACAGTGTTGTAACTACCAGATCATGACAATAAGAGCTGTGGTTCGAGATCAGAGTTAGCTGAGACCAGAGTGGTACAGAGCTACAGAGGTGCACAGGATGCTGGCATGTGTTATCCAGTGAACAGATAAGGTACTACTCAATACCCAGGGTCAACAGACCACAGTGGGCAAGTTAGTGGTGTCCTAGAATCAGTGAATACAAATTATCCAGCAGGGGGTAATGCTAGGCATTGACAGAGTGAAGCCAACAGTCTTGTAGGGTTTGTGGAGGTTCAATAGCTTGAGCAGAACAGGTGAAATTGAAAGAGATGGTGAGGCATTGGAAAGAGTGAAAGTGAGTGGAAAGGTTGGAGTATTGGGGCTTTCAAATCCAAAATAGGACAAGGTATCCAATAGGGGTCATAATGATTGGAAATGCCCAGAAGATGGTGCTGGAGGTCGGAAAGACAAGAGATACAGGTTTAATAGACTTGTCGTGCTCAGGAGATTAAGTCTCAAAAAGGCTAGGACCAATGGCCAGAAATGGGTCACCTAGGAGTAGAGAACTAACACTAGAGGTTAATGATTGCCTATTGGCAATTCTGGAGTAACTTGTCAAGAAGGGGCTGGAGAAGGGGCTGGGGAATGCTTAGACTGCTGTGGCTAGATCTAGACATAAGAAAGTGATTGGAATAGTCTGAAGTGACAGGGAGTGGTTTTTTATCAAGGATTACCAGGTAACAATAAAGTGTCAGAGAACTGGAGTCAGATGCCAGAAAAGAGCAGGAAAAATGGAGGAAGTGACACTCATTGGTAGGGGACCATAACCTAAGCTACATTCGAGAATCCATAAGGGCTGGTAATGCTGTCTGATAGTAGGAAATCACAGCTGTTCTGAAGGGCCCAGAGTCAGAAATAGAGGAATGCCAGAGACAGGAGTTAGAAGTTGAATCTAAATGCATGTTTTTCAAGCAACAGGAGCCAGTAACTGACATCATAGAAGCATTGGAGTGGCTTGGAGTAACTCGGAACAGTAGGGGCTGTAAGGAGCTTGTGCCATGAGGACTAGGTTAACTTAGGGGTCAAATACCCAAAAGAGCGTGAGGTCATGGCGGTGTCATTGGTGTTCATATCCTGACAGCTGACACAAGGGATGGAATAAAGTTCCAGAGATTTCGGAAAAATTACCTGTGAATGCACCAAGCATGCAGGTGGTTCAGAGTTGAGTATTGAGAGTCAGTGGAGGCCAATCCTTATGTGAAGGCAAGAGAAGTGCAAGTGAGAGTATGAATATACTGTTAAAACTTTCCATCCTTCTTAAAGAAACTGTTAAAACCTATACCAGGATGAGTATACTTTTAACCAGTTCCTCTTTTTTAAATGAAACCCTTAACACTGGAGGTAGATCAGAACTTCAGGTGCTCTGGAGAATTCTGGGGAAATCTAGGAAGGGTTTCAATGGTTGAACAGGACTTGGCTTTACCTTATGGAGTGCACCCTTGCACTTCTCCATTGTCCTGATTTACATAGATGTTGGGGTGGGTGATAAGGCTATCTCTATGCTCAACAGGAGGGACAGGCAGGACAAGGAGAGTCAAGCCTAGTCATGGGAGTGAGGCTTTATGACTCCTTTGAGGATATCGCATAGTCTCAGAGGTATTCTGGAGTAACCTGGAGGGTCAGAGTGAGCTCAAGGGCTCATGCAATGTGAGGACAATAACAAGAGGGTTCTGGTGTTTTTGTTGATATTCGTACTGAGGTACAAGATACAGAACTACAGTACTTATACCTCAGAGAGGCAGAACTATCTAGGAGTGTAATGAAATAAGACAGGTGCAAACTCAGAAGCAAAGCAGATGTCTATATATCTAGGAAATGAATGGAGATGTCAGAAAGACAATGTTCAATCATGTCAGACTGAAACTGAAGGGTGACAGGATGAAACAGGGGAGAGCAAGGAACAGGAATGGAACAGGAATAGTAACAATGATGGTAATAGTAGCTGACTGGGAACAGTAACAGAGTTATGGCAGGATAGTCCGGAGATGACAAAGGGGAACTAGGGTAGTACTTAACTGGAGCAGAGATAGACTGGAAGTGGAATGGGTGAAGTGGGAGCAGAAGTCTGGGGGAGTGTATAATGCTGAGGAGTGGGAGTGTACATGCATAGCTAGGGAAGACTGGAATGGTGACAAAGGGTCAGAGTTGCCTGGAGGGGAGTCAGAGAGCTGGAGCAGCTTACTAGGTGTGAAGACCAATTGTAAGCCAGGTCAGAATGGGGTCAGAATTCAGATCAGAGATCTGGAATATGACATCCCCCCCAGGTCATTTCCAAATTCCAACCTCTGTTATAAAGACAAACTAGAGTAATTTCTACACTACTCTAGTATCATAATATCCTTGTCTTTTTTCCTCCCCACTTTCTCCTGAACCCCTGTCCCAAGTTCTGCCACCTCTCCTGCCACCTCTTCCTTTTTGCCATCCTCTGGCCCACTCTCTGCATTCTCTCTGCTCACTCTCCATGTGGAATCAAGGATGTCAACCAGCCACACTAGTAGCTGGTTTTTTCTCCTTATCTCCCATACCATCTGGCCTCTCACCTTCCATATGGTTGCTGCCAGCATGTAACAGCCCTCTGCCACCTGCTCAGCACTGCCCTCTGCTTCTTCTGAGTAAGCCCTCTTTTTGGGTCACTTCTTCTCTGCATCCCTCTGATGCTGTTTTCACACCAGCTTCTTTTCCCCTGGGCATTCACATCTTGCCTTGACCTTTTGACAGGCCAAGCATAACATGGACTTCCCCATGCCTACCTTGCACTCCACCCCCCTATCCTTATACCTCTGGCATGCTGGTGCCTTCTCTGCCCTCTGCTTTCCATTGTCACTAAACAAGGTCACATGCTTGTCACCTCCACAACCCTCCACTCTGCCCCCAATGTTACTAAAGCATGTGATCATACGCCCATCACCACACTATCTCAGATTACATGTCCATACCCTCCATACCCTGGGCCAACAGCCTTCAAGGGTTCAGGCCTAAAGGGGGGATACTGTCATATCCCAGACCTCTGACCCAAGTCCAACCCTATCCCAATCCAGCTTATAATTGATCTTCATATCTAGTAAGTGTCATATCCTGGACCTCCAACCCAAATTCTGACCCTATTTCAACCTGGCTTACAATTGGTCTTTACACCTAGTAAGCCACTCCAGCCCTCTGACTTCCCTCCAGGCAACTCTGGCCCTCCATCACCATTCCAGTCTTCCCCAGCTACACATGTATGCTTTCTGTCCCTTAGCATTATATGCTTCCCCAGGCTTCCACTCCCACTCCACCCCATTCTGCTTCCAGTCTATCTCTGCTCCAGTTAAGTACTACCCTAGTTTTCCTTTGTTATCTCTGGACCATCCCAATATAACTCCATTACCATTCCCAGTCAGTTACCATTACCATCATTATTACTATTTCTGTTCCATTCCTATTCCTTGCTTTCCCCTGTTTTATCCTGTTACCCTTCAGTTTCAGTCTGACATGATTGGACATTGTCTTCCATGACATCTCCATTCATTTCCTAGATATCTATACATCTGCTTCACTTCTGAGTTTGCACCTGTCTCATTTCATTACACTCCTAGATAGTTCTGCCTCACTAAGGTATAAGTACTGTAGTTTTGTATCTTGTACCTCAGTACAAATATCAACAAAAACAACAGAAACACCCTCTTGTCATTGTTCTCACTCTGCTCAAGCCCTTGGGCTCACTCTGACCCTCCAGGTTACTCTGGAGTATCTCCAAGGTCAAGTGATATCCTTGAAGGAGTCACAAGGTCTCACCCCCATAACTAGGCCTGACTCTCCTTGTCCTGCCTGACTCTCCTGTTGAGCATAGAGACAGCCTTATTATCTACTCCCAACATCTATGTAAATCAGGACACTGGAAAGTGCAAGGGCACACCACATAAGGTGAAGCCAAGTCCCATTCAACCATTGAAATCCTTCCTAGATTCCCCTGGAGCTCTCCAGAGCCCCCTGGAGTTCTGACCTTCCTTCAGCATCAAGGGTTTCATTTAGAAAAAGGAACTGGTTAAAAGTATACTCATCTTGGTATAGGTTTTAATAGTCTCCTTTTTAGTGGGATGAAAGTTTTAACAGTAAGCCACTCTAGCTTTCTGACTCCCCTCCAGGCAACTCTGGCCCTCTGTCACCATTTCAGTCTTCCCCAGCTACACATGTACACTTCCTGCCCCTTAGCATTATATACTTCCCCAGGCTTCCACTTTCACTCTGCCCCATTCTGTTTTTAGTCTATCTCTGCTCCAGTTAAGTACTATCCTAGTTCCCCTTTGTCATCTCTGGACCATCCCAGTATAACTCCATTACTATTCCCAGTCTCAGTTACCATTACCATCATTGTTACTATTCCTGTTCTGTTCCTGTTCCTTGCTTCCCCCTATTTCATTCTGTCACCCTTCAGTTTCAGTCTGACATGATTGGACATTGTCTTCTCTGACATCTCCATTTGTTTCTTAGATATTTAGATATCTGCTTTGTTTCTGAGTTTGCACCTGTCTCACTTTGTTACACTTCTAGATAGTTCTGCCTCTCTGAGGTATAAGTACTGTAGTTTTGTATCTTGTACCTCAGTATGAATATCAACAAAAACACCCCCTTGTCTTCATCCTCACTCTGCTCAAGCCCTTGGGCTCACTCTGACTCTCTGGGTTATTCTGGAGTATCTCTGAGGCCAAGTGATATTCTTGAAAAAGTCACAAGATCCCACCCCCATGACTAGGCTTGACTCTCCTTGTCCTGCCTGGTCCTCCTGTTGAGCATAGAAACAGCCTTTTTATCCACCTCTGACATCTATGTAAATCAGGATACTGGAAAGTGCAAGGGCATACCACATAAGGTGAAGTCAAGTCCCATTTGATCATTGAAACCCTTTCTAGATTCCTCTGGAGCCCTTCAGAGCCCTCCAGAGTTATGACCTTCCTTCAGCATCAAGAATTTCATTTAGAAAGAAGCTGGTTAAAAGTATACTCATACTGGTATAGGTTTTAACAATCTCCTTCTATTGGGATAAGTTTTAACACAAATATTCTTTCCATCAGATCAGGAATTAACAGTTATCTAGGGGACCTTAATGTTTTAATATCTGCTCTAATTCATATTCCTCCTTACCTTCTATAAAATCCAGAGGTGAAGCAGGAAAATTCTTTCCATGAACATTGTTTTTGTGATAGGGCAATAACAGTGATGCATGAAATACAGGGTGAATCTTCCATGTGAATGGAAGTCAGAGGCAATAAGTGATTGAGGAGAGGGTTTCCATGATCATGAAGGGTCCTTCCCATTTAGGGGAGAGTTTCAGATGAACTATGGCCTGTTTCAAATTCTGGGCTTCTAACCACACCTTATCTTCTTTAGCAAATGAAGAGAAGGTGGAGCAGATACAAGATGCCATGGTCTGGTGGGCAAGATCATGTGCAGCAAGGGCTTCATTGTGAGCAGCAAGAAGTGCCTTAGTGCAGTCAGCAACAGCAGGCATTAGTGATTCATTGATAATAGAAGAAAGGGCACAGGGTTTATATCCCATCATGAGATAGAATGGAGATTGCCCTGTGACAGAGTGGGGGTGGTGGTTGTGGACAAACTCAGCATGGGTAATGGAATCAGCCCATTTGGTGGGGTTGGAGCCACAGTAAATGTGGATGTATGTCTCAATCTCCTGGTTAACTCATTCAGTTTCACCATTAGATTGAGGATGGTATGCAGTAGAGAGGGAGAGATTATACTCAAGGAGTTTTCTGAGCTCCTTGGCAAAGGCAGAGGCAAATTTTGGGCCATGATTGGAAATGATCTTGTTGTATAGCCCATAGTGGAGGTAGACTTTGTGGAAAAAGAGGGTGGCAATACCCTCAGCAGTGACAGATTTCTTGATGGGACAGAAAATTACCCCCTTCATAAGCCCATGGTTGACCATGACCAGCAAGGCATCAAAGTCAGAGGACAGAGGGAGATCAGTAATGAGATCACAAGAGATCTGTTGAAAAGGATGAGTGGCAGTGGAGTGGATAGGAGAGAGAGCAGGTGTCAAAGGGTGAGTATTAGTCTTGTTCTGTTGACAAATGGTGCAGCCAGCAATGTAGTTGTGGACAAAAGTGGTGAGGCTGGGCCACCAAAACTTGGCAGAGATGAGTTGTTGGGTTTTAAGATAACTAGGGTGGCTGGCAGAGAGGTGGTCATGATATCATTGGAGAATTTTGTAACAAAGACTAATGGAAGAGGGAATAAAGACATGGTTGCAGTAGATAAGCAACCCATTGATTTCCTTTCAATTGGAGGTGCAAGAGTGGATGAATTTCTCTTCTGCAGAGGCATTCTGTTTCTGCAGGATAAAGAGACAGAGGGGGTCACCCTGTTGATGTTCCTTGATATGTGCTGAGAGATTGGCATCAACAAGGTTAACAAAGAGTTTCAGGGGAAGAAGGGTAACTTCCTGATTGTCCTGGGAAGTGTCAGGACAGAGATCAGGATGATGAAAGAGGGCATCAGGCCTGGCAAGGGAAGTGCCAGCAATGTGGGAAAGTTGCAGGTCAAAGTTGGCAATATCAAGAAGCCAATGAGCTTGATGTTGATTAAGCTTCTAAGGGGATTTAAAGTAGGTCAGGTTCTTATGATCAGTAAAAACCTGAACAGTGGCAGAGGAACCAAGAAGGTATTGCCTCCAGGCTTTTAGAGCATGAATGACCACAAGAAGTTCTTGATCATAAATGTTGTAGTTTCTCTTGGCAGCAGAGAAGGTCTGGGAGAGATATGAACAGGGATGCCAGTATCCATTCTCATCAGTTTGGAGTAGAATACCACTGGATGCATAAGCAGAGATATTGGTAGCAATAGCAAAAGATCAGGTGAGATCCAGCATCTGTAAGACTAGCTATGAGAGAAAGATAGCCTTGAGTGAGTCAAAGGCTTTCTGAGCAGCAGAGGACCAAGACCAGGCTTTGGCCTTCTTGGTAAGATCAAGAAGGGAATGGGTAATAGTGAAGTAGTTGGGAATGAATTGCCTGTAGAAGTTAGCAAAGCCAAGAAATGAGCAAATGTTCTTGAATTTAGTGGGAGTAGGCCACTGGAAAATGCCAGCAAGTTTAATGGGGTCCATGGCAAGCTTGCCAGGGCATATGATTATTCCAAGGTATTCAACCTGTGATGTAGCAAAGGTGCATTTCTCCAATTTGAGATGGAGATCAAGTTCCATCATCTGTTGGAGGACATAGGAGGTGTATTCCTGATGGGTGTTAGCATTAGGAAAAGAGATAAGGAGGTCATCCATGTAGATGATGAGCCATCCTTCAGTGATCATATCCCAGAATAAATTGTTCATAAATCACTGGAAAGTAGCAGATAAGTTATTCAGATCAAAGAACATCACCATAGGTTCAAATAGCCCCTTGTGAGTGATAAAGGCAGCTTTCCATTGGTGTCCATTTCGAATATGGACATTGTTGTAACCCCATCAGATGTCAAACTTAGTGAAAAGCTGAGTGTTGCACAGTTTGTTGATGTGGTTGGAGATAAGGGGAAGTGGATAGGCATTGTGAATGGTATGTTCATTGAGGTACCTATAATCTTGGCAAGGGTGGAGTTTGCCATCCTTCTTTTTAATGAAGAAAAAGAATAAAGCTTGAGGGGAGTTAAAGGAATGGATCTTTCCAGCCTGAAGGTTTTCTTCAAGGAATTCTTCCATGGCTGTCATTCTGAGGGAGATAAGGGGTAAACCTTACCTATCTTTGGGACAAACATGTCCTTCAGATTGATTTCATAATCATAGGGATGAGAGGGCAGAAGGTGATCAAGGGTTTTTGAAATATCAGAAAATACCAACAAGAACTGAGAATATTCAGGGGAAAGGGTCATTTTGGGTTTAGCCTTTTTGGCTTCAATAGCTAGCTTAGTGGATATAGTGAGCCAAGCAACAGTAATTTCAGGGAGATAGGAGAAGCAGTGATCTAAGATCCTGTTAAAGTGGCAGTCATAGAGTAAGTCATTGATTGACTGCTCTGGGGTGACATAGTCCAGGTAGTGGACTAAAAGTTCATTGTGGGAGATGATGATATCTTCAAGGAGTCCATCAAACTGTGGTTTATGGACAGAGTTGATGCAGTAAGTGGTTGTATCAGAAGGGGGATCTGGAATGGTGAGCATGTTTGCCATCCAGTTGATAGTGGGGTTTGTGGCCTAAAGCCACAGGTATCTGAGGATGATGTTCTCCTTCCTGCATGTGATAACATAGCAGGAAATTGGGAGAACAGATTGTTTGAAATGGAGGAGAAGGTCACAAGTCCTAGTGATCCTGCTCTTCTTGTTTTCCAAGTGGTTGACATTACAGATAATGATTGGTTTGGAGAGTTTCATAGTGGGGAACTGTCATATCCCAGACCTCTGACCTGAATTCTGACCACATTCCAACCTGGCTTACCACTCCTGCCCCTTAGCATTAAACGCTCCCCTGGACTTCTGCTCCCACTCCACCCATCCCACTTCCAGTCTATCTCTGCTCCAGTTAAGTACTACCCTAGTTTCCCTTTGTCATCTCTGGATCTTCCTGCTATAACTCTGTTACCATTCCCAGTCAGCTACCATTACCATCATTGTTACTATTCCTGTTCTGTTCCTGTTTCTTGCTCTCCCCTGTTTCATCCTGTCATCCTTCAGTTTCAGTCTGACATGATTGGACATTGTCTTCTTGACATCTCCATTCATTTCCTAGATACCTAGACATCTGCTTCACTTCTGAGCTT
>JBBPKN010001357.1:0-17670 GCA_038089275.1 Pulveroboletus cf. rosaemariae | reverse complement strand
ATAGAGGTGCTTAACCATAACCTAGGGTTTGTCTTGTTTTGGCAATGGATTCCCACAGTCACGTGCTTGTCAGGTGACTGCACGATAGCGTTTGTAACACTATCCCCTCTTCAAGGGTGAGACTCCGAATCACCAAGCCTTGTTGCCTTTTCATATAAGATCTTGACTACCCATCATCGGTGTAGGTCTTGCGAATAGAATAGAATGTTTAGAAATACAGTGAAAAAAGAAAAGAAAAGAAAAACGCGAAAAATATTATTCTTGAATGTTGCTCTTCGTTGACTTCGTTGACTCATCTAACTCATCTTCCTTCGAGCTGTCTAGAAGAGGGGGAATGTTCACTACGTTCACCTATACTCTACTATCCTCTCTTCAGATTTCTTCGTCCCGAAGAAATACACATCGAGTTGAGTGATGCGATTTGGAAATGAAATGACAGATCAGAAAAAAAATTCGACAGTTTTGAACGATTTGCAACAAATATCTTCCTTGTTCTTCATAAATATCTGGTATGTTTCAACCAGGCTTCTAACCAGATAGTTTAAGGACATCTTGGTCCACCTATACAAATACAACCAAATAGTTTTAAGTCTTTACGGACTAAGGGTTTCATAGGATAACCCATATCACCAAAACAGTTTATAGTCGTGCTTAGGACCATACAATAGTTTAAGGACATCTCGGTCCAATCCTTGAAAAACTTCGCTCTTGAAACTCTTTCGATTATCTTCAGATTGTTGCTTCACCCCTGGGTATAATGAAACTCTCTGCAGCTACTGAAACCACTATCACTTCCTGCAGGGAATGGATCAAGTGGCCAGACGGCGAATCTTCACTGATAACTTAGCAACTTTCTTATCTTCTTCGATTAAACTTCGCGATTGAACTTCCTTGTAAGCAGATCCTTGCAGATTACTAATCATCTTCCATTGTTGAATACTTGCGCTCTTTGATATCCCACGGAAACACAGAAGCATGACACTGCGATTTCTTCAACTTTGTACTTGACGATTTTCATCCTAGAGATTACTTTTGATAACGCAGATGTAGAACTGCTAATTCCTGAATAAAAACTCCTGTCATCGTGATAAGTTCTCGGTCCTGTTTCGATCAGCACAAAGGCTCTCTCGATCAACTTCATTGAAGGCTTTTAATTTTGACAACTAGAATCTTCATCCAGAAATCACTTTTAGTTTTATATCATTTCGGATACGACTTTCTTCAATTATCTTCGTTTAGACTTGACCGTTTCTCTTCATGTCCACGGCTTGAATACTAGTCTGATAAAACCAAATCTTGAACTTGACATCATCCCCTCTTCAGGGGTGACCTTTCTAGCGAATAGACTTCTTTCTTTATAAATCTTCATATGGTGTTCTCGATGGACTAAACCACCTGAGTTTCCTGCTAGAAATTCTCCTGTTTTGTTCTTGATTCAATTTCCGATATCTGCGAATAAAACCTAGAATCCACCAAGAGTAAACCATCAAATATCCTCCAAGTCTTCTACAAATGGTTATGCTCCACTTGTCATTATCATTGATCTTCTCGGTTTCTTCTAAATTCTTCTTCACAGATTACGATTTGCTCTGTTCTGCGTCTACTCGGATTTTAACCCTTTCATCTGCTTACTAAGAGACTTCCTTGTCTTTCAATTACTTCCTTTCTACTCATGAGAGCCGAGGCTCAATCACTTTCATCTGAGTTCATCTACTAGATAGTTTAATGTCATCTCGGACCCTTGATACCTGGAAATAAACATCTTGACTAGACCAAAGTAAACCATTGCATATCCTCCTAGTTCTTCACAGTACGATTGGTTATGTATCGAGGCGATATCCCTAGTCATGTTCATTGATCTTCTGAATCCAATCTTGATATTGATTCCCAGATAAAGCACTGCATAGTTTAATGACATCACAGTCCTACCTAGTTTATAGACATCGCAGTCTGTTCATCCTAGACAAAAACTTTAATCTTCTGAAAAGCTCCTTGGTCTTGTTTCGATCATCCTATAGGGAATCTTTCGATCAACTTCATCAAATAACTTCTCATTGACATCACGAGTTCTTGCTTCCAGATTACTTTAGTTTTAGAACTTCTCGGTTCACCTGTTCGATCGGTTCGACCAACGGTTATGAGACACCGTAAAACTCCAAGACGATATTGACCCAACGGTTTGATGATACCTGAAAACGATGTTCGATGCTATAAACAAAACTCCAAACAGCAGCGAGGCCTAAGAGCCTGCCCAAGATCTAAAACGAGCGGTGTGATTTCTTGTTCTATTGAACTTCCGGTTAAATGATAGACTTCAGCTAATTGACATTCTTCAATGTTGTTTCATCCTTCCAGAGGACTACTTCAGAGGTTACTGCTTTTCCAAAAAGAACACGAAAGATGCTAGCTTGCATCACCAAGAGGGTTTTACTCGTTCTACCCACAACGTGCCTAGGATTTCTCTTCTTATATAATTCCGGTTAAACGATTGTTGCTAGCTTGTAACGATCTTCAGCTGTATGACGGTTTGGCTTCATTCGATTTTCAATGTTCTGCGGCCTCAAGATGACTGGGGTTATACGACACCCGAAAACAAAGGGAGAGGGGGAAAGAAGAGGCAGTTTAAGGATATACCTGAGATCCTATCGATACAAAAGGTACTGAGGCCTTTTAGTGATATGCCCATATCTAACGACGCACAAAGGGCACCGAGGTCTTGTTGAGTGACCCACTCCCTTACGAACCAGTTTCCCTGTGTCCGAAACCTTTTAACGACATGCTTAGGTCAACTAACAGTTTTAGGATGTATTAAGGTCCATGAGCCACACTCCACACACACATGAGGGTTTCTCAGGATGACCCACAACTCCGTAACAGTTTAAAGACATGCTAAGGTCCCTAGACAGTTTAAGGACTTATCAAGGTCCACAACTACCAGTTCGAATGGCATGAAACTCCCTAGATAACTAGCAGTTTAAGCGACGTGCTGAGGTCCCAAGCCATTACTGTTTCTTTTAAATCTTTTCAAGTAATGACATGGAATCCCGAAAAGAATAAGGACTCCACCAGGTTCGTTTTCTTTTTACGCCCAAAGACCAGTAAAGTAGTCTTGAGCAAGTGTTACGGTCTCAGTCTCCTAACTCCCAGACTGTGACTGGGTCCTGGTGTTTGGGCCAGTAACAACTCTGCTTCGGTTCAATAAGGCTTCTGATTCTAACCCTAAAGTGGGGGCTGGCTTGCTGCTATGGTCGATGATAATGGATGAAGGAATGACAGCAATATAAATGAAGGGACAAGCCAGGAGATCCAGTAGCCACTTGATTAGATGCCAGTGATACACATACTAGAATACAAGTGCTCAAGACTAAGGGTCTTGAGACAGAACTGCACTACTATATATACTAATCCCAAGTGTGCACGGACCAAGTCCAGGGCAAAGGGAATCTCTAAATAAAGTAACTGGGCATAGGGCGTGCTTACTGAGAATATGACTAAACGAGTCATGTGGATAAGGGATGATGTGGAAGAGGCAGTGTGGAATGGAAGGGAAGGGTTCTATACATAAATAGCCGATCAGGGACAACGGAGATTAAACCATGCCCTCAACCATAACCTAGGGTTTGTCTTGTTTTGGCAATGGATTCCCACGGTCACGTGCTTGTCAGGTGACTGCACGATAGCATTTGTAACAGAAAGGTCATACTCTAGAACCTCTGGGGATATCTGGAGACTTCTGGAGGGATTCAAAAAGAGTTAATTGATCAAATGGGACTCAGCTTCACCTTATGTGGTGTGCCCTTGCACTTTCCAGTGTCCTAATTTACATAGATGTCAGAGGTAAGAAAGAGAACTGTCTTGGCACTCAACAAGAGGGACAGCCAGGATAAGTAGAGTCAAGCCTAGTTATGGAGGTGGGATCTTATGACTTCTTCAAGGATATTGCTTGGCTTCAGAGATTCTCCAGAGTAACCTGGAGGATTAAAGTGAGCCCAAGGGCTCAATCAGAGTGAGGATGATAACAAGAGGGTGTTTATGTCAATATTTGTACTAAGGTACAAGATACAAGATTACAGTACTTATACCTCAGAAAGGCAGAACTATCTAGAAGTATAGCAAAGTGAGACAGGTGCAAACTTAGAAGCAAAGCAGATGTCTAAATGTCTAAGAAACAAATGGAGATATCAGAGAAGACAATGTCCAATCATGTTAGACTGAAACTGAAGGGTAACAGGATAAAACAAGGGAAAGCAAGGAACAGAAACAGAAACAGAACAAGAATAGTAACAATAATGGTAATAGTAACTGAGAGTGGGAACAGTAACAGAGTTATACCAGGATGGTCTAGAGACAACAAAATGGAACTAAGATAGTACTTAACTAGAACAGAGATAGAACTGAAAATGGAATAGGGTGGAGCAGGAGTGGAGGGCCAGGAAAGTATATACTAATGGAGGGATAGAAAGCATACATGTGTAGCTGGGGTGGACTGGAATGGTGATGGAGGGCCAGAGTTGCCTGAAGGAAAGTCAGAGGGCTAGAGTAGCTTACTAAGTATAAGGACCAGTTGTAAGCCAGGTCAGAATTGGGTCAGAATTGGGTTGGAGGTATGGAATATGACAAAAATACACATTATAACAACTTTTGCCTCTGCCCTTATTTTAACTCACTGGATCCCTAATGCTTCACTCATTATTGAAACCAATGCCTCTAACTACACTATTGCAGGTATTCTTTCACTCTAATGTCCAGATAATAAAGTCCACCCTATGACCTTCTACTCTCATACTCTTATCCCTCCTGAACTTAATTATAATATCCATGACAAGAAACTCCTTGCCATCTTTGAAGCATTTAGAATCTAGTGTCACTACCTTGAAGATTCTGGTACTTCAGTTGATGTTGTTACTGACCATAAGAACCTCAAGTATTTTACTATATTCAAACTCCTAATCTGCTGGCAGGCCTACTGATTGGAGTTTTTTTCTTAGTTTATTCTAACTATCTGTTTTTGCCCAGAATGCTTAGGTGCTAAATCTGATGCCCTAACTAGATAATAAAACATCTATTTCAAAGAGGGAGATAGCAACTACATCTGTGTTAACCCATATAATTTTTGACCTGTGTTCATGTAAAAGCAACTAGCTGCCTTACTCCAGGCTATCATATCCCAGACCTCTGACCCAAATTCCAACCCCATTCTGATCCAGCTTACAATTGGTCTTCACACCTAGTAAGCTACTCCAGCCCTCTGACTCCCCTCCAGGCAACTCTGGTCCTCCATCACCATTCCAGTCTTCCCCAGCTATACATGTACACTTTCTGCCCCTCAGCATTATATGCTCCCCCAGGCTTCTGCTTCCACTCTGCCCCATTCCACTTCCAGTCTATTTCTGCTCCAGTTAGGTACTATCCTAGTTCCCCTTCATTATCTCTGGACTGTTCCAATATAACTCTGTTACTGTTCCCAGTCAGTTACCATTACCATCATTGTTACTATTCCTGTTCTGTTCCTGTTCCTTGCTTTCCCCTGTTTTATCCTGTTACCATTTAGTTTCAGTCTGACATGATTGGACATTGTCTTCCCTAACATCTCCATTCATTTCCTAGATATCTAGACATCTGCTTCACTTCTGAGTTTGCACTTGTCTTATTTTATTACACTCCTAGATAGTTCTGCCTCACTGAGATATAAGTACTGTATTTTTGTATTTTGTACCTCAGTATGAATATTGACAAAAACAACAGAAACACCCTCTTGTTGTTGTCCTCACTCTGCTTGAGCCCTTGGGCTCACTCTGACCCTTCAGGTTACTCCAGAGTATCTCTGAGGTCAAGTAATATCCTCAAAGAAGTCATAAGATCTCACTCCCATGACTAGACTTGACTCTCCTTGTCCTGCCTGTCTCTTCTGTTGAGCATAGAGACAGCCTTCACCCACCCCCAACATCTATATAAATTGGGATAATGGAGAAGTGCAAGGGCACACCACATAAGGTAAAGCCAAGTTCTGTCCAACCATTGAAATCCTTCCTAGATTTCCCCAGAGCTCTCTGGAGCCCCCCAGAGTTCTGACCTTCCTTCAGCATCAAGGGTTTCATTTAAAAAAAAGGAACTAGTTAAAAGTATACTTGTCTTGGTATATATTTTAACAGTCTCCTTTTTAGTGGGATGAAAGTTTTAACACAGGCCTCCTTCTTAGCAGTTCCAGTTTTCTGGTCTGCCTCTCTTTTTAACTTCAAAACCCTTTGCAGTGACATTCCCTTAGCATCTTCTTCTGATCCCCTAGCCTCTGCCCATCTGTCCAGCACTCCATCATCCAACTTTTGTTGATCAATCAACTCAGAAGGCTTTCTGCATCTTAATGATTGCATTTTTGTTTCAGACACTTCTGACCTTTGCCTCTAGGTCCTCCACTTCAAGCATAACCACCCCCTATCTGGGCACTTTGGATAGAATCAGATGTTAAAGCTCATTCACTGAGAGTATATCTGGCCTGGCATTTGAGCATTCATTAAAAAGTACATTTTCTTATGTACAGCTTGTGCTTATACCAAGGTATCCCATTACAAGCTCTATAGTTTTCTTAAGCAGCTCCCCATCCCAGAAAAGCTATGGAATTCCATTTCTATGGAATTCATCAAGCAACTTCCCACTTTCTCCAGTTATACCACCATACTCATTATTGTAAATCATCTTTCAAAGCAGTGCATCTTTATTTCTACAGATAATAATGTGACCTTTCCCAAGCTCACTAAACTCTTCTTACTCCATGTCTTCTTATCATATTCCATAATTCCAACCCTATTCTGATTCAATTCTGACCCAGCTTGCACCTGGTCTTTGCACCCATTAGGCTACTCTAGCCTGACTCTCCCCCATATAACTCTGATCCTCCATTACCACTCTGCCTTACTCCAGCTATTCTTATACTCTCTTTACCCAGTTATTAATACATGCTTCTCTGACCTTCCATTACCTCTGCTCTAGTTCCAACCTTAACTCTGTCTCTGGCTCAGTTAAGTAGTTTATCTTAGCCCTTACTTCATTTTCTCCAAACCACTCCACCACTACTTTGTATTTAATCCCATTTTACTCTCTGTTTTCTGCCCCTGTTTCTATTTTCCTCTTGCTTCTTCCTATTATCCTTTAGTTTTAGTCTAATATAATTGGACATTGTCTTTCCTGACATCTCCATTCATCTCTTAGATACTTAGATACCTGCTTTACTTCTGAGATTACACCTGTCTCATTTCACTACAGTCTTAGATAGTTCTGCTCCCCAAGATATAAGTACTATAGTCCTATATCTTGTATCTTAGTATGAATATCAACAAAAATACTCTTATCTTGTCTTCATTCTTACTCTGTATTAGGGACTCAAACCCCAAAAGAGAAAGGCAGCCTTAAAGAGTTCCCACACAGAAGAAGAGCAATTATAAAACAAGTGCTTTAAACTGAAGAATCCAGTTTAGGCCTTGCTCTTATATACTATTAGCTAATGTGCAGGAACCATGCCATGAAGTATACATGAACTAGCTAAATAGAGACATAGAGTATAAGAAAGGGGCTAAAGCAGATCTAAATAGAGAAAGGAGTCTAATATAAGGTAAAAGTAAAAGATGTACCATAGCTAAGTGGTGTCAGTTCATAATACTCTAATCAAGCTACCTAGCTCATCCTCTGATCCTCTAAGTTATTCCAGAGTACCTCTGAGGCTGAATAACATCCTTGAAGGAATTATAAGGCCCTACTCTTATGACTAGACTTGACTCTTCTTATCCTGCCTATCTTTTATATTAAGCACTGAGACTGCTCTTTTCTTCATGTCTGATCTTTCTGTAAATTGAAATACCATAAAGTGCAAGGGCATACCATATAAGGTAAAGCCAAGTCCCATTTGACCAATGAAATCCTTATTAACTCTTCTTCAGAAACCTCCAGACCTTTCTGGAAATCTCTGGAGTTTATATTCCTGCAATAAGGGTTTTGTTCATGTAGCAATATGAATATAGCTTTTAACACTTCTTCAAACACAGAGTCTTCTTCCACATTAACTCTAATTATAATTCCAAGTTTATCTCCCACTTTTTCCATTTCTTGGGCCAAGTCCTCAACATTTACCTTCATTTTACCTCCAGCTATCATTTAAAAGGCAATGGTTAAACTGAGCAAATAAATCAGACCTTAGAGCAGTATCTACACATTTATTGCAACTATTAGCAGAATAACTGGTTCAAACTCCTGTCTCTTATGGAGTTTGCTTACAACAATACCTCTAATGCTTCTATAGATGTCTTCCCTTTCTTCACTAATAAGGGCTACCATTCAAGTATCTCTACCTACCTGAAACACAATCTTACCTCTGCTCAAGCTTAAGAGTATACTATTGATCTTGACTTACTTCATCAATCCCTTTGTAAGGAAATAGCTGCCACCTAAGCTAGGTACTAAGAATTAGCTGATGCCAAATGAACTCTAGTATTAGACTCTGCAGTAGATAACCAGGCATTTATCAAGGCTAAGTACTTTAGATCTATATAACTATCTAAGAAACTCACTGAAAAAAACTTAGGCCTCTATACCATTATTGCTCAGGCAGGTTCATACTTCTTTATACTCTGTCTCCCAGAGAATATAAAGTCTGTTACCTGGTATTTCCACCATCAGTCAAGATCAATGGAAAACTGAAGTATAAAATCTCTGAGATTTTCAACTCAAAGATAGATTATAGACAAAGAAGCTGCAAACTTTTGTATTTGATTAGGTAATTAGATTATAAAGAAACTAATAAAGAAACTTCATGACTCTTAGCTACTGAATTAGATCATGTATTAGAGATTGTTGAGAAGTTTCACCACTATTACCTGAATAAGCCCAGATCACACTCTATCTGACCATTATAAGAGTTTGCACTAACAACCTTAAATTACAAAAGATCAGCTATCTACTTGTTAATCTATGTCTTCTTTTTTTCCTTAGCTCCTTTACTCACCTCCACTTTTAACTCCACTATTTCTCCTGCAACCTCCTCTACTTCTTTGTTCTTGGGCCCCTTTTTCTTGTTCTCTTTCTTACCCACCTTTCCAACCACCCATTTTTTGTCTAGTCCCTGAACCACCTGGAACAGCAGCCAGTTTTGCTGCCATATTTCCTTTACCATTCTTCTGCTCATTTTCTGAATCACTATGAGCCCTCTGCCACCTGCCTGGTGGTCTCCTCCATTTTCTCCAAGCATGCCCACTTTCTGGGTAGCTTAACCTCTTTATTTCTCTACTTCTGCTTCTATTTTTTCTGCTCCAGCCACTTGTACCTTACCTTTGCATTCTGGCAGGCAAAACATAAAGTCAACCTGCCAGGGCCCATTTCACAATCAATTCCCTGGTTCTTGCATCTCTGGCATACTGAAAATTTCTCTGCCCTTTTCTTTCCCTTGTTATTACTAGATCCTACCTGGGATCTTCCTGTATCCTGGTCTGCCTAATTTAATCTTTGATGAGATACTCACCCTTCTTTGGGCAGCCTTCTTTGCCTTTCTCCTATTTCTTACCTTCTTCTCAGCCTACTGCCTAATAATCTTCTCTGCTGCTTTTTACACTTTCTTTATCCTTTTTCTTGCTTTCTCCTTCTTCTTTACCTTCACTTGCCTCTTTTACTCAGTGTACTTTATATCATCCAGTGTTTTATTGTCATCAGAGCACTCTGCAAGCTTGTTATATCCTGTATCTCTGACCCAATTCTAATCCCATCCTAACCCAGCTTACAATTGATCCTTGTATCTAGTAAGCTACTCTATGTTATAAATGTAACATTTGCTAGCAGAAGAGTCACATGACAAGCACATGACCGTGAGACTTTATTGCCAAACAAGGACAAACCCTAGAATATGGCTAAGTTATTATTCAGAGTATTCCCCTGGAATTTAGGCATAGCTTATGAGGTTGGATCTAGTATCTCAGATGACAGGTGCTCTCCCAATCTTATCTCCAATGAATCTGGATCTCAATCTAGATGAGAATCAGATGTGATTGTAGCAGATCTCTAGATGGAATCTCCTTGGCCTCATGGTTGAGGATATGGTTTAATCTTCACTAACTCTGAACCCTATTCTTCCATTCTACATAGCCTCTCCCTTGATATACTCCTCTACCACATGGCCTATTGGTCATACTCTCAGTAAGCATGCCCTATGCCCTACTTCCTTATTTAGTCTTTTCCTTAATCCTGGAAATGATCTGTGTGCACTTGGGCTTAGTATAAATAGTAGAGTAGTTCCTTGATTTTGGCTCCCCAGCCTTAACCACTTGTTAGCTTTGTTATCTTGTACATTGTCTAGTGCCTTGACAATATAGGCATTCCCTCCTAACTAAGTGCTATGGCTCCTTAGGCTTTGCTATCCTAAGTCCACACATTACTCTTTACTCTATTCAATCTGGATCTGACAATGAAACTGATGCACCCTCTCAAGGCAGACTATTTAGGGTTAGAATGGGTTGTTCAGAAGATTGATACCATAACACTCTAGCCCTTTGACTCCCCTTCAGGTAACTCCAGCTCTCCATCACCATTCCAGTCCATACCAGCTATGTGTTACAAAGTGACACTCCAGCACTAGAACCAGTCATGTGACATCACATGATCATGCACAAGATACCCTATTTTAAGCTTAACCCTAGTCTATGGTCTGTTTCCTTTAAGAGTATTTATTATTCCTTTCCCTTAGCAGTGGTCATGTGACCATAAGTTACCTGACATGGATCTTCCCAGAATCTTCCCTGGAACTGCCCTCCATCTAATCTCCATGGATCTCATCTGATCTAGATCTGAACCCTAGATGCATCTGTGGCAGATCTATAGATTGGATCTCATCTGTGGCAGAGATCTCCATCCTCATGGTGCAAGCACCTCTGACCCTGCATTCTATTCATAGATTACTTCTCTTCCATTTTCCCACATCCACATGGTATCCTGCCATACTCTTAATCTTCACCCCATGCTTTCCCCTCATGTTTTTTATCTATTAACCCAGGGTTTAGGGCATCCCCTAATTAGGTAGTTCCTGTACTTAGTCAGCATGGTCTGTACACCAGGCCTTGAAATATATAAAGGCAAGGGTAGGCAAGCTGGGATTCCCCAGTTTTGCTCACTTGAGTCTTGGTTTAGTTTTAGTCTTACTGGCATAGGCTTAGTCTATTGCTCCTTTGACTTTCAGACTAGCCTCACTCATTATAAGTGCCTTGGCTCTTCACTTTTGTCTCACCATGCCTAGTTCCTGGCCACTAGTACAAAAGCCAGATAGCAAGATTAGAAAGGCACTCCCCAAGGATTAGAGTTAGGAAGATCAATGCATCAAGAGTTGTGTTTCACTATGCATGTATGTTTCCTGCCCCTCCATTAGTATATACTCCCCCAACCCTCCACTCTCACTCTGTGTTATAATTATTTCAACATACTTCAGAGGTACTCCAAATAACTCCAGAGTGGACAGGGCTTGGCTTCACCTTATGTGGTGTACCCTTATGCTAGTACCAAGTGCCCCAATTTACAGAGAGGTTGAAAACTATCAGAGGTCTGGGATTGGCCATAGGGCTTTTTTCCAACAAGAGGTACAACATCAAGTCATGAAGTAAGTTAAGGGACTTTAGAGTAGGGTATGATGTCAAGTCATAAGGCAAGAGGGGTCTGGGAGGGATTGTAATGTCATATTATGGTTGATATTCAAACTGAAGTACAAGATACTGAACTCCAGTACTTATACCTCAGAGAGGCAGATTATCTAAGGAGAAAATGGAGATATGAAAGGAGTTGTCTCTTAAGCAAAGCAGATGCCAATGCATCCTGGATATGAATGGAGATGTCAGAAGAGACAATGTTGAATAATGTCAAACTGAAACTAAGTGATGACAGGAAGAAGCATGGCACAAAGAAACAGGAACAGAAAGTGAGGTCAGAGTTGTATTAGAATGGTACGGAGTTAGCATAGGTAAAGTTGTACTCATTCATCAGGTAGAAAAAGATGAAGGTAAAGGGAACTAGAAAACACATAGCTTAAAGCATAAAAACAACTGGAGTTGCATCAGAGACATAGTGGAGTTAATCTGTTGGCATGGAATGTGACACTCTGCTCTATTCTGTTTTCAATCTATCTCTGTTTCAGTTAAGTACTACCTTAGTTCCATTTCATTGTCTCCAGACCATCCCAGTATAACTCTGTTACCATTTCCACTCTCAGTTACCATTACCATCATTGTCACTATTCCTGTTCTGTTTCTATTTCTTGCTTCCCCTTGTTTTATCCTATCACCCTTTAGTTTCAGTCTGACATGATTGGACATTGTCTTCCCTGACATCTCCATTCATTTCTTAGAAATTTAGACATTTGCTTTGCTTCTGAGTTTGCACCTGTCTCACTTTACTATACTTCTAGATAGTTCTGCCTCTCTGGAATATAAGTACTATGGTTTTGTATCTTGTACCTCAGTATGAATATCAACAGAAACATTCTCTTGTCATCATCCTTACTCTGATCAAGCCCTTGGGTTTACTCCAACTCTCCAGGTTACTCTGGAGTTTTTAGCATTAAAGTCATTATGGCTTAATGTTGACTTGGAATGAGTGACAACTTTACTGTTGTTACTACCCCTATCCAACCTGAGTCCCCCAACTCACTCCAACCCTCTGGCCCTGCTGGAGATTATAACCAACCTATTGGCTACCTTCTATAAGTCTTGATAACTCCATTTCTTAAGACTGGACTTGACACTTTTTATCTTGTCCATCTCTTTTGTTGAGCTTTAAGCAAGCTCTTCTCTATTATCTCTGGCCTGCCACAAATCAGGACACCAAGGCTATGCAAGGACATTAAAGCTGAGTCCTGTTTGATGAAGAATCTGCTACATGACTACTTGATTATTTTCAAAAATCTCCAGAAATCTCTGAAAACCTCTGGAGCTCACATTTCCTTTCAGTAAACTCCAACCTAGTAATAGTAGTAGTAGCAGTATTTGAATTTTGATAATCTGTTACCTTAGTATGAATATTAACATAAATACCTCCTTGTCTTTATCCTTACTCTGCTCAAGCCCTTGGGCTTACTCTAATCCTCCAGGTTACTTTGAAGAATCTCTGGGATCAAGCAATATTCTTAAAGGAGTTATAAAGTCCCACCCCCATGACTAGGCTTGACTCTCCTCATCCTGCCTATTCCTCCTGTTCAGCACTGAGATAGTCCTCTTCTCCATCTCCAATATCTATATAAATCAGGACACTGGAAAGTGCAAGGGTGCATTACATAAGGTGAAGCCAAGTCCTATTCAATCAATGAAACTCTTCCTAGATTCCTCTGGAGCCCTCCAGAGTTATGACCTTCCTTTAGTGTCAAGGGTTTTATTCAGAAAAGAATTGGTTTTAATAGTATATTTATACTGGTATAAGTTTTAACAAAGCTGCTCATTGGACCAGTGCTTGATATTATGGTAGGCAGGCATGATAGAATGTAATAATGAAATAAAGGGTTATCTTTGTGGCAACTATTTTATTTTAGAGCACAATTAAATTCCACTTTCCACTCTGATGCCACACTAAAGAAAGGCATATCTTTACTCCAACTCCATACTAACTGAAGTCACATGCTCACAGCCTTTAAAGATTCAGGCCTTAAAAAAAAGATACTATTATATTCTATGTCAACTCCATCTTTTCCAGGATAACTCCAGATACTTGTACTCACATAAGCTATGTTCTACTTAATGCTCCTTCATTCCCATTCTACTATACTTATTAGTACTCATAATTTTTATATATCTAACTCTGTTTGTTCTATTACAACTCTGCATTTATTCTGTTTCATTTCATAGCTTGTATCTTAGTTGCTGTTTTCAATCTTTACTAACATCTTAGTTTTATCATAACATTACCCTGTCAGTTTTACCTTTGACATCTGCCTTTGCTTTAGAAACAACTTCTTTCTCATCTCTATTCTATCTTAAATAATCTGCTTTTCCATAGTATATAGATGCAAGCTTCTCTGTTATACAACCTTAGTTCAAATATTAATGAAACTTGATGCTTTCTCTCTTTTCTATATGTTATCCTCTCTTTTTATTATGATAGGACTTACTATTCTCATATCTCTAACAAGTCTTGATAACTTACTCTACTATTCTAACATACCTCTGATCTTTTCACAAATTGGGGCACCAAATAAGTGCAAGAGCACACCACATAAGGTAAAGCCAAGCCCCACTCAACAAAGTACTCTGGAGTTATCCAAAGTATCTTCAGAGTATATCATAGTTTAACAGAGATAAAATTTAAGACATAGGTGGCATTGACAAAAGGGAATAAAAGGTCAGGAAGTTGAAGAATGGATTCTGCAAGAAAAAGGACTTTCAAGAAGTCAAAGAAACATTGGCACATATTAGACCAATTCCATGTTTTGTCCTTTTTTATAAGGTTAAGAAGTAAATGTGCAATGACAAAATAGTTTGAAATAAAGCAGTGATAGAAATTGCCAAAGCCCAAGAAGAAATGAACTTCCTTGACTTTTGTAGAAATAGGCTAGCAAGCAATACTCTCCAATTTGATGGAATCCATGACATATTCATCTGAACAAATAATTATTCTGAGGTACTTCACTTGAAAGGCAGCAAAGACACATTTCTTCAGTTTAAGGTGGAGGTTGAGATCAGCCATTCACTCAAGAACGTGTGTGGTGCATTCAGGATGAACAGTACCATCGAGTTAGGAAATAAAAAGGACCTCCTCCTTTATGAAACTCAGGGTATGACCACTACTGTGAGTGTACATATACAGCCACACTGATGTTTCCGCCTGAGCTAGTTGCCATGGGTGAGTTTAGTGTGGGACGCTTGCATAGCGTAGCTTTGACAACTTGGAGGTTCTATAAGTTGTCGAACGAGAGACGAGGGCAACACAAGCTCCATCGAACAAGCTGACGAAAAAGAAACAGGAGCGCGCCAACATATTCCATGAAGAAACATCCGCTTTGCGTTTTCCTTTGCAACATTTTCACTGCAACTCTTCGAATCCACATAGAAAGTGCGACGTGAAAAGAACGAACAAACTGTTTAGTAGTGTTCCGCAAGAGCTGGAAAGGTGAATGCCCGTGTCTACCCTTGGTTGAGTAGTTCGGCAACCACCGACACCTCCGGCACGTTTTGAGCTCCCTCCGGCAGGATCGCGCACATAACAACCAGCGATGTGGGCATCTCTTCTTCTTGCTCTTGCCTTCCCATTCATCGTGTCAGCGAACTTCGAGGACCAGGAAACGTTGTCACCGCCAGACATGGCACAAGAACCCTTCCAGAACTCGGTGTCCACCCCGTTGATTACCACGAAGCCCAGCTTGACAGACCTGCTCACCATCGAGTCGTCAGCAAGCATCTACTTCTCATATACGCGAGATACGGAGTTCTCGAGGGAATTCAGTGTTGCCGATAACCACTGGACATTGCTTGTCCCAACGAACAAGGCTGTCATGGCTCTCACAAGAAAACCGTACGCATATCCCTGTTCACGTTCGCACAAGCGGCAAGAATGACCTGGCGAATGCCGAATAACCTCCACGACAATTATAGACACCAAGGGCCTGTTCCTATCGAGTCCGGGGTCGATGTATCGCAAGAACAATACGACAAACAGGCGAGGCGCAACGTCGAGCACTGGGTCGCAGTACACATCATTCCAGTGAGCATTAGGGTTTAAAGTATATCCGCATTCCTAATGGGACTTCAGTCACGTATCTCATTATCTGATGCCCCAGTGACGTATGATACCTTGTTGGATGGCAAGTCGGTCACGTTTGCACCTGCCTCGGGTGGGAAGGGTTCGGCTGATTGGTCAAGAGTCACACTTGAAGACGGTGTGCAGATCATTGGGATGAAAGAGGTAAGAGGTCGTCTGTGTTTTGGCTGGCAAACTAACGTGGCCACAGGGGGAAAACGGTGTTATATACATGATTGATGGTACCATCACTCCTAACTGAGTACACCATGCAACATATTGGATCGTGTAGGATATCCGAGTGTAATTTAACAGCATAATAGTGTTGAATTTAGAAGTGGCCCCCAGCTAACCATCGGGAACGCTTGTGCCATGACAGGGTAACCGAACTTCCACTAATCCGATGAAGACTTCAGCGGGAAGTTGGCCATCCGTTGACTCGAAGGTGATCCTGTTTCCTCACAACATATCTTTTTGGGGCGGCCATATCGCTATTCTGGCTTCCTCACGTCTTGACTGACGCTCAACGAGGGCGACGAAATATGTATGCATACTTTCTTTTCTCTTGATCTAGCCTTACTCACCTTCATTACTATGTCATAGAACCTTTATGCTCGTGTCTGACATGTGTATTCCTTTACCGTGGCTGTTGCCTTTGCGCTACTTCATTGCTCTTCCATACATAAAGTTTACGGTAGCTGCTCGCCCCCTCAGTTCATTGTCTGATAGCACACGACTGGGGTGAGCAGTGTTTTCGCAGTGTATTTACCTACTCAACTAATCATGTGCCCTGACAGGCTATGGAGTTGGTTCATTGCCCGAACATCTCGGCGGTGGCTCATTTTCTGTAGAGACAATTTCTTGATGGGATACTTGTCGTATTGACAGCACTGGCAATGCGGAACTCGACGACCTGATCAGGTCAGTGTCCCATTGATATCGTCTTGCACATACCTTCATTGGTGATGGAACTTTGCTCATCCACCTTGTGCAGTGAATGAGCTCAGTGGGTGAAAGCTCCATTTCCAATCATATTTTCTTCACTATTCAATACTCGTGTTCCATGCTTCCCAGGTTGCACAGGCAGGATGCCCGGAGATTGGCAGCAAGAATGTCCGGGGTCTGGGTGCCACTGAACGTGTTGTTGGTGCCCAGCGCCTTCAACAGAGAGACCAATTCAATATAAAGGTGAAATGCGCTCCACAGCAACGGAAGTACTCTTAGCGCACACCGACCTCACTACGCCTATCCTTCTGTTAATTCGCGAACGCCATTGTTCGTGCCTGCACAACCTGTGGCAGGCCTTCGCGCTCGACCCGAGAAAATCCGAAAGCACGCACCCTGCACGACGAAGCCCAAAATGGTTCCCCAGACTCACTGTGAAGGTCAGAGACGACGTCGTGAGCGCGACCGCACAAGAAGACGTCTCTGAGATAGGTGATGACATATGCCTATACTCTGATGGCTCGGACTTTCGAGGCCACAGGGAGAGCGGCCGTTCTTCGCAGGAGCGGAGACGTCGAAGATCCACTACGGGTCGAACTGGACCCCGAATAGGATCACACAGTTTATGAGGGCAAGCTAGTAGGAATGGTGCTCGCTGTGGAATTGCTAGGGCAACCAACGTGCGGAGCGTTTCCTTGGAATACGAACACCAAGCATAGGTCGGAGGCGATGAATGATTTGACATTCGAGAAGAGCGCAGACGTTTTTGGGGGCTGGCACCATGGTTCGTCAGCGGTTCCGCGTCGGTGCACGTGGTGAGCACTCCAATACGAAACGATTCAATCCAGACTCTGAGACTCTTTTTTTCGCAAATTAGTTTGGTCGCAGCATTGAAGGACAACCTCGAGGAGCGTCGGCAAGACTTGACCACTGAATTAATGGCCCAATTATTTTGGCTTCGGTGCTGGGGTTCAGGAGGATTTG
>JBBPKN010001356.1:0-17673 GCA_038089275.1 Pulveroboletus cf. rosaemariae | reverse complement strand
GACGAATTCTTGCCCAGGGAATCTTAGGCGAGTCAAGACAGATCCTTGGGATGGAATGAAGAGCTTGCCTGGATACTCCGAGAATTTCAGGAACTTGTTCTGGCTCAAGGATGGGATCAAGATAGCAGAATTCTCTCACAATAATACCTTTTTATCTGCTATTCAAAACACTTCTTTTGCAATTACCAAATGCTAATACCTGTATCTTGGATTTGAACCAGATATTTCCTTCTATGCTTTTGCAGAACAGTTGAAAACTATACATGAGGAAATCCAGGAAATACTACTTAAAGTACAAGATTAAATAAAAAAACAGGTAGATAAGAAGAGAATAGAAGCACCAGACTATCAAATTGGCCAAAAAGTCTGCTTATTTACCAAACATTTAAATCTTCCCTATTCTTCAAAAAAACTGTCACAAAAATGAATTAATTCTTATATCATCTGTGATATCATGCCTAATGCAGTTAAACTGCATTTACCCAAAGATATTTGAATTTATTCTATGGTTAACATCTCTTATGTTAAACTCTATCTGGATTTACTCCCTAATCAATCAGTTTCATGCCCTAATTCTATACATATTACTGAGTAAAGAGAGCAGGAATGGAAAGTGGCATATATTATTGATTTCAGGCTAAAAAAGGGATCTCTGGAATATCTAGTTCATTGAAAAGGATATAATGAAACTGATTGTACTTGAGAGCCAGCAGATTATCTCAAAAGTGCTCCTTAAACTGTGGATAGTTTTTATCAAAATTATCCATCTGTATCTTATAAGATACATGCTCTTTCTTTTGAGGCTTTTCATTCTTATTTCCATCCATATAAGAACTTTACTTCTTCTCTTGCATTATTTTTATCTTGTCTGGAATATAAGATCTAAAAACAGGGTAGTATTATAATGCACTTTTTCAATTGCTTTATTTTTCCTTTATTTTTAACTCTACATTAACTCTTTACATTGTTATATTACATAACTATTTTATATCTTTACTGATTCACCTTTTTATATTTTCACCTTTTATACTTTCACATATCACATGGTCTAGACTGGTCTAGACTATAATATCATAACTTGTGTTAGCAGCATGTATTTCTAGATTCCTGCTTCTCTTTTACTATTAATTGGCTTACTATATTATACTTTAGGGCCAGTTTATTGTATATGGTCTATATATACTACTATAGCATATATAAGGAGGTGCATTCAAGCCTGGATTTCCCCAGTCTTGTGCACTTGAGCCTTTGCTTTTACAAGTTCACTTAACTTCCTATTTCTTGCCTAGTTCTAGTATCTCTAAATTCAAAGGCATTATCCAGCAGAAGAACATATATATAGAGATACAGAAGATTCTTTAAAAGCTCAACATAAGGAACATGTTTCAGAAAAGGTATAATCTGAGTAATCTAGTGAAAGGCATCTGTTGAACTCTAAATAATAGTAAAAGATACTGGAACAAATGATTTTCTATCTTGAAATCTTCTTTAACTACTTCATTGTTTTTTTGATAATCTTTACTTGTCTGCTTGAACTATGCTCTTTGTCTATAGAAGCATGACTACTCTGGGTGATAAACTATTCACAAAATCTTTTTAATTCCAGTAAAACTTTCTGCTCTTGCAAACTTACTAAACTGCAATAACTTTTCATTTACTAACTTCTGAGCATCTAATTTCTTCTTGAAATGAATAACTGCTATAATAACTGCATAATTGCTGCAACAAGATCACCTTAGATCTTTACTAGTAGGTCTTCTTGACCTTGATATCTAGTTAGCTTGTAAAAATATCTTATTCTGCAAAAAACTTTATCTGTAATTCTAATAGACTTATTTTGAGTAGGCCAGGTAACTAGTCTTAGTCAAGTAAAGCATGTACAGGTGCTTTTCTACTGCTAGAATCTAAAAGAAAAAAAGAGAAAACCCTAACTCTAATCTCTTTTTAAGATAGTATATTAGTGCTAACAACTACTAATAATTTCTTGAATAAGAAAAGTCTAGATCTAGTAGAGAGAAAAGAAAAGTCTAGACTTGTAAAAGCACTATGGCTGCTTGAGTAAACTGTAAATAATACAAGAATCTCAAAACCAGCCAAGATACTAAACCAGGGCTTAAGTAACTAAAATTGAAGAGTCAATTCTAGCTATCTCATTTCCTTATATATTGAAAGGAAAGCTGCTAACTAAGTACATGTGCTATCTAATTGGGAAGTAACTCTAAACCCTATAAATAAGTAAGAATGGAAGCATAGGGTGAGATTAAAGAGTGCTGGCAAAGAACAAACATAAATAAGAGAGAACAGAAGAGACAACTAGAAATAAAAAAAAGTATTAGGATTAATAGATATTAAAGGCATGTTTCAACCACAAGGCTAAGGAGATCCATCTGAGATCTCTGCCACAAATTAGATCCTAATCTAGATAAAAATCTAGATATTATTGGCATCTGAGATCCAGATACCATTTAAGATCTAGCTATATTATATAACCACTAACAGAGGAAACTTGTTAAAACCTATCCCTGACATGAATAAATTGTTAAACTGTATACCAATCTCCTTCCTGAATGAAGCCCTTGTTGCTAGGGGGCAAAGGTCAGATTCCAGTACCTTAGTGGTACACAAACCTGAGGGAAGGTCATACTTCAGAAACTCTGGAGATGTCCAGAGATCTCTGGAGAGATTCAGGAAGGGTTGGTTGATCAGATAGGACTTGGCTTTACCTTATCTGGTATGCCCTTGCATTTTCTGATATCCTGATTTACATAGATGTCAAAGAAAAGGAAGAGGACTGTCTCAGTGCTCAACAAGAGGGACAGGCAGGATAAGAAGAGTCAAGCCTAGTTATGGGGGTGGGATCTTATGACTTCTTCAAGGATATCACTTGGTTCCAGAGGTTCTCCAGAGTAATCTGGAGAGTTAGAGTGAGCCCAAGGGCTCAAGCAAAGTGAGAACAAAGACAAGGAGGTGTTTATGTTGATATTTGTACTGAGATACAAGATACAGGACTACAGTACTTATACCTCAGAGAGGCAGAACTATCTAGAAGTATAGTGAGGTAAGACAGATGCAAACTTAGAAGCAAAGCAGATATCTGAATATCTAAAAAATGAATGGAGATGTCAGAAAAGACAATGTCCAATCATGTCAGACTGAAACTGAAGGGTAACAGAATAAAATGAGGGGAAACCAGGAACAGAAACAGAACAAGAATAGTAACAATATAGATAACAGTAACTGAGAGCAGAAATGGTAATGGAGTTATATCAGAACAGTCCAGAGATGATAAACTTGAACTAAGGTAGTACTTAACTGGAACAGAAATAGAACTAAAAGTGGAATAGGGCAGAGTGGGAGTAGAAGGCTGGGGGAGTGTATATGCAAAGCTGGGGTGGACTGGAATGGTGATGGAGGGCTGAAGTTATTTAGAGGGGAGTTATAGAGCTAGAGTAGCTTACTGGATATGAGGACCAGTTGTAAGCTGGGTCAGAATGGGGTTAGAATTGGGCTGGAAATATAGGATATGACAGTATTCCCCCCTTAGGCCTGAACTCTTGAAGGCCATTAGCCCAGAGTGCAAAGGGTATAAATATGTGATCTGAGATAGTATGGTGATGGGTATGTGATCACATCTTTAGTACATCAGAGAGGTAGAGCAGAGGGTTGTGGAGGTGATGAGCATATGACCTTGTTTAGTAACAATGGGGTAAAAGAGCAGAGTTTCTTGGCTTGCTCATGAATAAAACAGGGACTTCATGGTAGCTCATCCTTCCTTCATTACAACAACATGGCTGCATTCAATGACATTATGGCCTGGGCCAAAGAATACATTGCAGAATGTGCTGACAATAATAAGGCATTGAGCAATGTCAAATATGCCAAGCACAAGAGGCATGTGAAGGTGAGGAAAAAGAAGGAATGGAGGAGGGCAGAAGAGGCCTGGAAGGTGGCAGAGGAGGCTGAGAGGGCCTGGTGGGTGGCAGAGGTGGCTACCCAAGAAAAGGTGAGTATCATGGTTGTTCACCTGAGGATTAAACAACTGAAGATCATCAGGTAATGTGAGTGCAGGCCCAAGCAGGGCCTAGCAATGACAAGGGGAAGTGAAGGGCAGAGAAGGCACTGATGTGCCAGAGATGTGAGAATAGGGAAGTGGAGTGCAAGATGGGCATGGGGAAGTCCACATCATGCTTGGCCTGCCAAAAGGCCAAGGCAAGGTGTGAATGCCCAGGGGAGGAGAAATCAGTGTGGAAATAGCATTAGAGGGATGTGGAGGAGGAGTGGCCTAAAAAGAGGGCTTGCTCAGAAGGAGCAGAGGGTAGTACTGAGCAGGTGGTAGAGGGCTGTTGCCTGCTGGCAGCAACCATATGGAAGGTGGGGGGCTGGATGGTGTGGGAGATGAGAAGGAAGAACCAGCTGCTAGTGTAACTAGTTGACATCCTTGATTCCACATGGAGGGTAAGTAAAGAGGATGCAGAGAGTGGGCCAGAGAATGGCAAAGAGGAAGAGGTGGCAGGAGAGGTAGTGGAACTTGGGATGGGGATTCAGGAGAAAGTAGGGAGGAAGGAAGACAAAGATATAATGTAACTAGAGTAGTGTAGAAATTACTCTAGTTTGTCTTCATAACAGAGGTCAGAATTTGGAAATGACCCAGGGGGGCCAGAAATTAGGATATGAAAAAGGGCATCAATAACTACTGAAGTGAAGGCTTTGACCCTTAAGTGCACAAGTTCAGAGCAAATGTAGAGTAAGTCTGGAAAGTAAGGTTTCTGCAAATTGTAATAACCTGTCAAAATGAAATCTCATGACCAGGCAAGTGGTACTTTGGGCAGTCATGGGGCAATAAAGAGGACAAAAGGACAACCAAGAAAGGAACAAAAGAAATAACTGAATTCCCCAGAGGGACAAGATTAGAGACTGATGTCAATATGGTTGCTTCTGACATAGGGACAAAGAAACTGAAAAGGAATGAAGGGAGTAGAGGCAGAGAGACACAGGGCTTCAGAATGACTACTGGAAAGAAGACCAGAAATTAGACTAGAGCTCAATAGTTAAACTAAGACTACAAAACAAATGTTGGAAAGGTCAGATCTAGGGTGGGGAAGGAACAGAGTTGAGGAAGGTTTTTTTTTGATCTCCAGAGAGAACTGAAACATGCTGATTGCCAGTGAGACAGTTCATCATGTGGCTAGGGATCAGAGCTAAATCAGAGTTGGGTGAGATCCTGATAAAGCAGGTAGGGGTAGAAATGTTGAAGACATATCTCATTCCTAATGTCCTTATTCAGTGAGCTCCAATACTGGTCTGATGAACAACTAGCTCCTTGTCCTCTTGATGGGGTGAGCCTAATGCAGGCCAAACATCTGGAGCATACAAGGAGGAGGTTAGCCAGCCATATGGTTTTAGATTGGAGGAATGCTATGTGATCATCAGAAGGATAGGGGTCTGGGACTGGAGGCATGGGAGAAGTAGCTGGAGGGGCAAAGTGGACATAATCCAGGAGTTCAGTGATTGGGAGAGGTGGAGGGTCAGAGTCTGTGGGAGACCACCTGGTTGTGAACACCATTCAAGAGGTTGGTGGTCACCTTTGCTAAGAAATAAAGAAGCAGAACAAGCTCCTTTATGACCTAGTCCAGATCAAGCTTGCAGAAGGTTGTTGGACTGGGTACATTATGGCAGAGGGACCAAGGGTCATTCCTGTCAACCTTGAGGCTGAGGCTAAGCAGGAGAATGGTGGAGTGGCAGTTGGAGAGGACCCAGAGAAGTGGATGTTCCACTGAGAGTTGCTCACTGATCTTGCCTCCTGTATACACAAATGACAGATGTACTGATTGAATTGCATATCATCTATGTGCTGCAGCAAGGGGAGGGAGGTGAGCTACTCAGGAGAGAGATGAAGACAATCAGAAATGATCAGGGATGGGTACAGTTGACATGGGTAGGGGTTAATCACTGCACAAGTGGTAAGGGTGGTTGGAGGGGGCAATTGGCACAGAGCATGTCTGGTCATTGCACAAAGAGGTAGACAGTTGACCAGGTGGCCTGGGCACTATGGTGGAAGGGACCAGGAGGAACTGAAAAGAGGTCAGAGGGGTAAGTGATGGAACTGAAGGAAGGGCAAGAGTGCTAGATGACCAGATTGCTAGGTGCAATCAGTGATTACCAGTGTGGTCACTAGATGCTATTCCCTCCTCAAGGTCAATGTCCCATCATTGACTAGGAGACAGAAAACAAAGGGGCCAGGGGCAGCACAAGGTGCAAAATGAAAATTATCCAGAAGGATCTGGAAAGACAGGAGGGAGGCTGGAAGGAAAGGCCAACCAAAGGGATGGGCACAGGAATGGGGAGTTCCCAGGGGATACAGGAAGAGCAGAAATATCCCCAAAGGAAAAGGGAAACTCAGGAAAAATGACAGAACAAGTTCCCAAATGACAGATCAGAAGGAACAGGAACTGAAGGCAAAGAGTAATGGGGTCATTGAAACAAGGCTGGAAGAACAAGGGGTTCCCAAGGCAGAACAACAGAGGGATTTGGAGGTGTTCTAAAGAAATGAGCAGCATTCCCAGGAGATGCAGAAGAGCAGAATCATCTTCAGAGAAGGAACACTCAGGGAAAAAGCAGAATTCCCAGAAGATGCAGAAGAGCAGAATGTCTACCAGGAAAAGAATATCCAGGAAAAACAGAAGGACAGGTCCTGAGATGACATACAGAAAAAGAAGGAAATATCCACAAGCAGGAACAGAGTCATCAGAAACAATGTCTGAAGAGCAAGAATTTTCTGGGAAAGAGCCAGAGGAAATGGGGAGATGTGGAAATAATTCTGTGAAACAGGTTTTCCATAAGGAAACAGAGAGCGCCAATGGCACAAGGTTATAGGAAGATGGCACATAAAACAATGTAGTACCATACAGAGGAAATCCAAGCAGGGACATATATCAAACAGAAACAAAACTCAAACAACTGCAAGTAGAAAAGGAAAGGAAAGAGAAATTGCAGCACAGTCATGATGGAAGTGTGAGCCTTCTGGGAAGGCAGAAAGGGACAGAGATGCCCAGAGAGGGCAAGAGACTTTTGACATGTGAGATGAAATGCAGGGAGTGTGTCAGAGTACAGAGAAAGAGGGATGGTGCTTCTGAAGCCTGGTTGGTCAGCAAGGTGGGTATATGTTATAAACATTGCGATATACTCTGGGGGTACTCTGAATAACTCTGGAGTGGATGGGGCTTGGCTTCACCTTATGTGGTGTGCCCTTATGCTGGTACCAAATGCCCTGATTTAAGGAGGGGTTGGAGACTATCAGAGGTTCAGAATAGGCTGTAGGGCTTTTCTCAACAAGAGGTATAATGTCAAGTTATGAAGTAAGTCAAGGAACTTAGGGTAGGGTACAATGTCAAGTCATGAGGCAGGAGGGGTCTGAGGGGATTGTAACATCATGTTATGGTTGATATTCAAACTGAAGTACAAGATACAGCGAAGCAGGTGCCAATGTATCCTGGATACAAATGGAGATGCCAGAGGAGACAATGTCAAATAATATCAAACTGAAATTAAATGATGACAGGGAGAAGTGTGGCACAAAGGAACAGGAACAGGAAGTGAGGTCGGAGGAACTATGGAGTTGTATTGGAATAGTATGGAGTTAGCATAGATAAAGTTGAAACCAATCATTAGGTGGAAAAGACGGAGGTAAAGGAAACCAGGAAATACAAAGCTTAAAGCATGAAAGCAACCAGAGTTGCACTGGAGACACTGTGGAGTTGAACTGTTGGCATGGAATGTGACAGTATTCCCCTCTTAAGGCCTGAACCCCTGAAGGCTATGAAGCACATGCTCTTGATAAATAAGTGAGTGGAGTGGGCATTGGGGTTTAGCTGGCCAGAAACCCATAAAAGCAAATATCACCCCAGAGACTTCCACACTAGTACCTCTCATCATGTCTTTATTCACTGACATTCACATCTGGTCTGATAAGCACCTGAAGGAGTGTGTCGAAGATGAAGAGGAGCTTGGTGACACGAAGTACACTGAGCAGAAGTGGTGGGGAAAAGTGAGGAAAGAGAAGGAGGCACAGAAGAAAGCAGAGGAAGCTCAGAAAGCAGTGGCAGTAGTCAAGAAATAGGTGAGTACTGGAAATGTGGTTGGGGTCTAGCACTCAAAATTGGCTTAGGTGGAGGAACTTCACCAAGCCCAGGTGATGTCAAGTAGCAGCAATGGCAAAAGGAGAGCAGAAGAGGGACCAGAGTGCCAGAGGTGCAAAAACTGGGGACTGGAGTGTCAGGTGGGCCCAGGCAAGTCGATATCATGCCTTGCCTATATAGAGGCAAAGGTAAGGTGTGACTGCCCCAGCCAGGAGAAGCCAGAGAGGAAGCGGAAATGGAAGGTGGGAGAGGAAGGGGTGCCCAATAGCCAGGCAGACTCAGAGGAGACAGAAAAGGGTCTTTGGCAGGTGGCTGAGGGCTGTCACCTAATGGAGGCATTGATAAGGGAGGTGGGTGGAAAGGTGTGGTGAAAGGCAAAACACAAGAACTGGCTACTGGGGTGGCTGGTTGATGCATTGGGAAAGGCATGGAGGTTGGCGAAATTTCCGTGGTAAACAAGGAGATCAAAAAGGTGATCTTAGAGTAGATAGAGGGTCTTGTGACTAGATCACTAGATCCACTACTTAGTTGGTTGATCATAAGATGACCTGGGTTTGTCTGGGTGAAACTCCTCAATGATCTTGGAAGCATGACCTAATTCAGTGGCAAGGAGCCATGAGATCTTCTCATCAGTATCCTTATAACCTAACCACTTAACCAAGTACAGTAATTTGCAGTTCCTTCATCTATGAACTATCTTTGAATCTAGAATTTCAGAGATCTCAAACTCCAGTTCACTGTCAATTTCAACTGGTGATGGGGGTGGTTGCACATGATCTGGGATCATGTTGGGGACAGAGGGTTCAAGTTGAGAAACATGAAAGACCAGATGAATGGATGTCATGTTCTTCAGGAGATGGAGTGTAAAGAACAGCGAGCCTGCCTGAGCAATAATGAAATAAGGACCTAAGTTTTTTTCAGCAAGTTTCTTGGACAGCCATGTAGTCCTGAAGTACTTAGCCTTGACAAATACCTGGTTACCTACTTTAAAGTCCAGTGCCAGAGATCATTGGGCATCTGTGGGTCCTTGGTATCTGACTTGAGCAGCAGCTATTTCTTCACAAAGAAAGGTGTGGAAAGAGTTGAGGTCAATGGCGTATTCTTGAGCTTGGGTAGAGGTGAGATCGCATTCCAGATGCATGGAGATGTTTGGATGGTAGCCCTTGTTCACAAAGAAAGGGAAAATACCTGTGGTAGCATTAGGGGCATTGTTATAAGCAAACTCCATGAGAGGCAGGAGTTTGAACCAATTGTCCTGCTGATAGTTGCAATAAACATGTAGATACTGCTCCAGGGTTTCGTTCATTCGCTCAATTTGACTATTACTCTCCAGATGATACCCAGAGGTGAAGTGGAGACAGATATTAAGGGCTTGACCCAGAGAACAGAAGAAATGGGAAACGAACTTGGAACCTTGACTGGAGGTGATGTGGGAGGGAACTCCATGTTTGGAGAACACATGGAGTAAGAAGAGTTTAGCAAGCTCTGGAGAGGTCACCTTGTCATCTGTAGGGATGAAGATGCACTGCTTCAATAGACAATCTACAACAATGAGGATGGTAGAGTGACTGGAGGAAGCCAGGAGCTGTTTGATGAAATTCATAGAGATGGAATTCCATGGCTTTTCTGGGATGGGGAGCTGCTTGAGGAAACCATAGAGTTTGTGATGGGGTACCTTGGCATGGGCACAAGCTGTATATAAAGAAATGTATTTCTTGATGAATGCTTGAATGCCAGACCAGGTATACTCTTGGTGAATAAGCTCCAGTGTCTGATTCTGACCAAAGTGTCCAGATAAGGGGTTGTCATGCTTGTAGCAGAGGACTCAGAAGTGGAGGTTGGAAGCATCAGGGACATAGATGTGGTTGTCCAGATGCAAGAAACCTCCTGGGTCTCTAGACCAACAAGAGTTGGATGAGAGGGTACTGGAAAAGTGGGTAGAGGCAGTGGAGTCAGAAGGGAGTGCCAAGATAATGTCACAATGGAGGGTTTCAATGTCAAAGAGGGATGCAGACCGGAATACCAGAGATACTAGCATAGTTGCTATTCTCCTCTTGGGGATAGATATCCCATCATCTAGTTAAAGTGTCAGGTTTAGCACCTAAATGACCAGGGTGAAAATGGATGATCAGATTAAACTGAGAGAGAAACTCCGACCACTGGGCTTGCCAATGGATCAGAAGTTTAGACATAGCAAAGTATTCCAGGTTCTTGTGATCAGTAATGACATCCACCAGAGAACCAGAACCCTCGAGGTAATAATGCCAGGTCTTGAACACAGTGAAAATAGCAAGGAGCTCCTTATCATAAGTATCATCATTGAGTTCTGGTGCAGTAAGCATACGTGAATAGAAAGCAACAGGGCGGATCTTGTCATCTGGGCACCAGAGTGAGAGAATTCCAGTGATTGCATAGTCAGAGGCATTAGTCTCAATGATGAGAGGAGCATTGGGGACTCAATGGGTCAGAATAGGAGCAGAAGTAAAAGCATCCTTGAGGTGCTGGAAAGTAGCATGACAAGAAGCATCAAAATTCCAACAAGCAGACTTGCAGGTAAGGCAAGTCAGGGAAATGATGATGTTGGAGTAGTCCCAGATGAAGTGGCAATAGAAGTTAGCAAAACCAAGAAAGAACTGGATATTCCTAATCTTGTAAGGCTTGGGCCAATCCAGGATGGATTGAACCTTTTCAGGGGACATCATGAGCCCAGAAGGAGAGAGCAGGTATCCAAGATACTCAGTGGAATCAGTATAGAATTTACATTTCTTGAGTTTGGCAAAGAGGCCATGCTTCCAGAGGCAGCAGATGTATAAAAGGAGGTCTTCCACTCATTACCCTCAGCAATGTAAACTAAATGGTAAGTATGCCTAAGGTCAAGTTTGGTATAGATGGTTGCATGACTTGGAGCATCAAGGAGATCGGAGATGTGTGGAAGGGGGTAGTGGTCTTTCTTTGTGATCTTGTTGAGTCCTCAGAAATCTACACACAACCAGAGGAATCTGTCCTTCTTTCAGACAAAGAGGACAGGGGCAGTGTGAGCAGATGTGGAGGATCAGATGGAACCAGTAACAAGATGTTCATCTAGGAAAGTCCTGAGTGCTTCAAGCTCAGAGGGTGACAGGGAATAGGTGGTGCCAACAGGTGGTAAGGTGCCTTCTTCCAGATTGATCTTCAGGTCAAACTTGCAGTGAGGGGCAAAAGTAGATGCCTTGCTTTTACTAAACACATCAGCAAAGTCATGGTATTCCTGAGAAATGCCAGAAAGGTTGGCTGGAGGAGAAGCAACAGAAGTGAAATGGAGATGACTCTCTGGGGATCGGAGCTGCAGATAGAACAGGACTGAGCCATCAAGGCTATAGATATGTGTGAATGCTGATGAGCTGAGTAGCTCGATTGACAGAGGTTTGGGATTAGGGGAACATGGTGAATCAGGTTTGGAGTCAGCTTGGATCAGAGAAACCAGAGGCTGTGGAGGTGAGCTTGGGGGTGTTGACCAATAGGCTGTGCAGTAAAGGTATGTATCAAGGGAGAGGCTATGTAGAAATGAATGGTCAGAGTTTAGGGTAAGTGGAGATTAGAACATGCCCTTAGTCATAATGCTGAGGGAATTCCATCTAGAGATCTGCCATGATTAGATCAGATTCTCATCTAGATTAAGATCCAGATTCATCAGAGATTAGATCAGGAGATGCACCTGTTATCTGAGATGCTAGATTCAACCATAAGCTATGCCTAAACCCCAGGGGAATACTCTGATAGACAACTCAACCATATCCTAGGGTTTGTCCTTGTTTGGCAAGAATGTCTCATGATTACATGCTTGTCATATGACTCTTCTGCTAGTAAACTGTTCATTCATAACACCCAGCTACACATGTATGCTTCCCATCCCTTAGCATTATATGCTCCCCCAGGCTTTCACTTCCACTCCACCCCATTCCATTTTTAGTCTATCTCTGCTCCAGTTAAGTACTACTCTAGTTCCACTTCATCATCTCCAGATCATCCTGGTATAACACCATTACCATTCCTGCTCTTAGTTACCATTACCATTATTGTTACTATTTCTGTTCCATCCCTGTTCCTTGCTTTCCCTTGTTTCATCCTATCACCCTTCAGTTTCAGTCTGACATGATTGAACATTGTCTTCCCTGACATCTCCATTCATTTCTTAGATATTTAGACATCTGCTTTGCTTCTGAGTTTGCACTTGTCTCACTTCATTACACTCCTAGATAGTTCTGCCTTGCTGAGGTATAAGTACTGTAGTTTTGTATCTTGTACCTTAGTATGAATATTGACAAGATCAACAGAAATACCCTCTTATTGTTGTCCTCACTCTGATTATGGCTTAATGTTGACTTGGAATAAGCAACAACTTTACTATTGTTACTTATTAAGCTCTGGGGAAGCTCTGCTCTGCTATCTCCAGCCTGCCACACATCAAGACACCAAGGCTATGCCAGGGCACTAAAGCCAAGTCCTGTTTGATAAAGAATCTGCTACTTGACTACTTGATCATTTTTAGAAATCTCCAGAAATCTCCAGAGATCTCTGGAGCTCACATTCTCTTCTGATAAACTCCAACCTAGTAGTAGTAGTAGTAGTAGCAATATTTGGATTTTGATAATCTGTTACCTTAGTATGAATATTGACATAAATGCCCCCTTGTCTTTGTCCTTACTCTGATTAAGCCTTTGAGCTTACTCTGACCCTCCAGGTTACTCCAGAGAATTTCTAGGGCCAAGTGATATTCTTAAGGGAGTTGCAAGGTCCCACCCCCATGACTATATTTGACTCTTCTTGTCCTGCCTGTCCCTTCTGTTGAGCATAAAGACAGCCTTCTTACCCACCTCTGACATCTATGTAAATTAGAATACCAGAAAGTGCAAGAGTGCACCACATAAGGTGAAGCTGAGTCCTGTTTGATTATTGAAACCCTTTCTAGATTCCTTCAGAGCCCTCTGCAGTCCTCCGGAGTTATGACCTTCCTTCAGCATCAAGGGTTTCATTCAGAAAGGAATTGGTTTTAAAAGTATACTTGTACTGGTATAGGTTTTAACAGTATCTTCCTGCTGGGATAAGTTTTAACAGCATTAACAGAGTGAATCCAACAGTCTTTGTAGTGTATGTGAAGATCTGATAGCTTGAGCAGAAGAGGCAAAATTGAAGAAAAAGAAGAAGCCTCAGAAAGAAGCAGGAGTGGGTAGATGTCACATCCCATGCCAATAAGTTGACTTCACTATGTCTTTGGTGCAACTCTGGTTGCTTTCATGCTTTAAGCTGCATATTTCCTAGTTCCTTTTACCTCCATCCTTTCCTACCTAATAATTGGTTACAACTTTACCTATGCTAACTCCATACTATTCCAATACAACTCCATTGTTCCTCCAACCTCACTTTCTGTTCCTGTTCCTTTGTGCCATGCTTTTCCCTGTCATTACTTAGTTTCAGTTTGACATTATTCAACATTGTCTCCTCTGACATCTCCATTTGTATCCAGGATGCATTGGTACCTGCTTCGCTTATGAGACAACTCCTTTCATATCTCCATTCCCTCCTTAGCTAATCTGCCTCTCTGAGGTATAAGTACTGTAGCTCTGTATCTTGTACTTCAGTTTGAATATTGACCATAACACAATGTTATGATCCTCTTACTTCATGACTTGATGTTATATCTCTTGTTGGGAAAAGCCCTATGGCCTATCCCAGACCACTGGTAGTTTCCAACCCCTCTGTAAATCAGGGCACCTGGTACTAGCATAAGGGCACACCATATAAGGTGAAGCCAAGTCCTGTCCACTCTGTAGTTATCTGAAGTACACTCAGAGTATATTGCAATTTTATGTTTCTCTGCTCACCATGCCCCAGGCTTGGCCTCACAGGCTTCTGCTCCCTCCCACTTTTTCACATCTAGTGCTCCAGTTGATGAACCCCCTGATGGTTCCAAGGTTCCCTAACCTCCCCACATCCCTGATAATCATGGTGCCCAGCCAGAAGTACCAGATGACCCTGGAGATGACCCCTCTGATGGATATTCCAATATTCTGGAGAATGACCCTGAACCTTTCCCAGACTCAGAACCTATTCCCATTCACCATGATACTATCACTGATCTTGCTAGTGCCATTTGCAGATTAGCTTGCTCTTCCTGTCATACCCCTCAAACATCACAGCATACCAAAGTATGTGAACTGGACCAGTTTGACAGAACTGAACCCTGGAAGCTCCATGTTTTTTTAGTGCAATGTGAGTTAAACTTCCAGAATCATCTCAAAGCCTTTGCCAATGACTGAGCCAAGGTCACTTATGCTCAGTCCTACCTTAAGGGCATGACATTGGAATGGTTTAAGCCTGACCTCCTTCTTACTAAAGATCCTGACCTTTGTTCCTTGTGGATGGATGATTATAAGGAGTTTGTTCAGAAACTCCGGACCAACTTTGGACCCCATAACCCAGTTAGAGATGCAAAGCACCAGTTAGACCAGTTGACTATGAAGAATGGTCAATAAATCAACAAATATGTAGTTGAGTTTAACAGAATTGCATCTGAAGTCCAGAGCTACAGAGAAGGTACTCTCTGCCACTACTTCTATAATGGTCTCCTAGACTGCATTAAAAATAACCTTTCCTGCATTGGCAAGCCTCCAACCCTCATTGAGCTGTGCCAGCTGGCTCAGACCATTGATGTTCATTACTGAAAGTGTAAATTCAAAATCAGCCAACAAAAAAAGTTATCTTACCCATCCAAATCATCTGATAAACCCTCCACCTTGACCCCCAGCCCTAATGAATTAAAGAACAAGTCAGCTAGTTCCTCCAGCTTCTTCAAGTTGTCCATTCCCCAGAAGCAGAACTTATTATCCAAGCTTGATAAGGATGGTAAACTCACTGCCAAAGAATGCAAGCATCAACTGGAGAATTACCTTTGTTTGTTCTGCAGTATTGCTGGGCATATAGCAAAGGACTGCCTCAAGTCTTTCTTCAAGACAGCCAAAGCTCATGCTGCCAAAACCTTTACTCTGGAAATCAAACTGGAGGCTTCTGTCTCAGAGGTGAAAAAATAGTCTGCAGCCTCCATAACTCTGCATAGGCTGGAGGTTGCATTGATTCTTCCCATGCTTTACTGGAGATCAGACTTAATGTGTCCATTTTTTTAGATAATGCTTCATTTATGCCTCTTGTCACCCTTGTTTCACATGAAATTCCTTCATTTTCCACCCTGATTGACTCTAGTTCTTTAGATTGCTTTATAGACATCATGTTAGTCAGTATCTACAATCTGCTGACTTATTCTGTTCCTCTGTTGCAGCTCCGACTTTTTAATGGCTCTTCCAATTCTATGATTATGAATGCCATTGATCTTTCTGTTTGTTTTGAAACTAGTGATATCACTCTAATGACATTTTATGTCACTTCATTGAATGAATCTAGTTCTTTCATTCTAGGACACAACTGGCTTGCTTGCTATAATCCATTGACTAACTGGGTATCAAGTCATATCTTGTTCCAATTATCTGAATCAAATATGCCAACATCTCTGAGCTTACCTCTGCAGCTTCTGGTTTCTTCAACCCAAGCTGACTCTGAACCTGATTCACCATATTTCCCTGACCCCAAACCTCTGTCAATTGAGCTACTTAGCTTATCAGCATTTGTATGTGCCTGTAGCCTTAATGGCTCAGTCCCATTTTATCTGCAACTCCAACCTCCAGAAAGTCATCTCCATTCTGCTTCCATTGCCCCTCCTCCAGTCAATCTTTCTGGCATTCCTCAGAAATACCACAACTTTCCTGATGTGTTTAGCAAAAGCAAGGCATCTACTCTTGCCCCCCACTGCAAGTTGGACCTGAAAATCAATCTGGAAGAAGGCACCTCACTGCCTATTGGCACTACCTATTCCCTGTCACCCTCTGAGCTTGAAGCACTCAGGACCTTCCTAGATGAGCATCTTGCTACCAGCTTTATCTGACTCTCTATATCCACTTATGCTGCCCCTGTCCTCTTCATCTGGAAGAAGGATGGATTCCTTCAGTTGTGTGTAGATTTCTGAGGACTCAACAAGATCATGATAAAAACCACTATTCCCTTCTGCACATCTCTGATCTCCTTGATGCTCTAAGCTATGCAACTATTTATATCAAGCTCAGCCTTAGACATGCTTATTATTTAGTTCACATTGTTGAGGGCAATGAGTGGAAAATCTCCTTTCATATGCACTATGGCTCATACAAGTGGCTCATTATGCCATTTGGGCTTACCAATGCCCCTGTGGCTTTCTAGTGGTTCATCAATTCCATCTTTACCAATCTTCTTGATGTTTTGGTGATCATTTATTTGGATAATATCCTAATTTTCTCCACTAACTGGATATCTCATACTGAGCATGTCTGAGAAGTCCTCTGCTACCTTCAAAAGCATGGCCTCTTCACCAAATCTGAGAAATGCAAATTCTATACTGATTCCACTGAGTATCTTGGATACCTGTTAAAACTTTCATCCCACTAAAAAGGAGACTGTTAAAACCTATACAAAGATAAGTATACTTTTAACCAGTTCCTTTTTTTTAAATGAAACCCTTAATGCTGAAGGAAGGTCAGAACTCCAGGGGGCTCCAGAGAGCTTTGGGGGAATCTAGGAAGGGTTTCAATGGTCAAATGGGACTTGGCTTCACCTTATGTGATGTGCTCTTGCACTTCTTCATTGTCCCGATTTACATAGATGTTGGGGGTGGGTGATAAGGCTGTCTTTATGCTCAACAGGAGGGACAGGCAGGACAAGGAGAGTCAAGCCTAGTTATGGAGGTGAGACCTTATGACTCCTTTGAGGATATTGCTTGGCCTCAAAAGTACTCTGGAGTAACCCAGAGGATCAGAGTGAGCTCAAGGGCTTGAGCAGAGTGAGAATGATGACAAGGGGGTGTTTCTGTTGTTTTTGTCAATATTTGTACTGAGGTACAAGATACAAAACTACAGTACTTATACCTTAGTGAGGCAGAGCTATCTAGAAGTGTAAGAAAATAAGACAGGTGCAAACTCAGAAGTGAAGCAGATATCTAGATATCTATGAAACAAATGGAGATGTCAGGGAAGACAATGTTCAATCATGTCAGACTGAAACTGAAGGGTGACAGAATGAAACAGGGGAAAGCAAGGAACAGGAATGGAACAGAAATAGTAACAATAATGGTAATGGTAACTGACCGGGAATGGTAACAGAGTTATATTGGGACAACTCAGAAATGATGAAGGGGAACTAGAGTAGTACTTAACTGGAGCAGAGATAGACTGGAAGTGGAATGGGGCAGAGTGGGAGCAGAAGCCTGGGGAAGTATATAATGCTGAGGGGCAGGAAGTGTACATGCATAGCTGGGGAAGACTGAAATGGTGACAGAGGGCCAGAGTTGCCTGGAGGGGAGTCAGAGGGCTGGAGTAGCTTACTAGGTGCGAAGACCAATTATAACCCAGGTTGGAATGGGGTCAGAATTCAGGTCGGAGGTCCAGGATATGACTGTACCTGCTCTCTTCTTCAGAGCTCA
>JBBPKN010001355.1:0-17676 GCA_038089275.1 Pulveroboletus cf. rosaemariae | reverse complement strand
CTGACATCTCCATTTGTTTCTTAAATATTTAGACATCTGCTTTACTTCTGAGTTTGCACCTGTCTCACTTTGTTATACTCCTAGATAGTTCTGCCTCTCTGTCATATCCCAGACCTCTGACCTGAACTCCGACCCTATCCTGACCTGGCTTGCAATTGATCTTCACACCTATCTTTCCCAGCTATGCATGTGTACTCCTGCCTCTCAGCATTAAATGCTCCCCTGGATTTCCATGCCCACTCCACCCATTCTGCTTCCAGTCTATCTCTGCTCCAGTTAAGTATTACCCTAGTTCCCCATTATCATCTCTGGACCTTCCCGCTATAACTCCATTACCATTCCCGGTCAGCCACCATTACCATCATTGTTACTATTCCTGTTTTGTTCCTGTTCCTTGCTTTCCCCTGTTTCATTCTATTACCCTTCAGTTTTAGTCTGACATGATTGGACATTGTCTTCCCTGACATCTCCATTCATTTCCTAGATACCTAGACATCTGTTTCACTTCTGCACCTGCACCTGTCTCATTTCATTACACTCCTAGATAGTTCTGCTTCTCTGAGGTATAAGTACTATAGTTCTGTATCTTGTATCTCAGTACGAATATCGACAAAAACACCAGAACCCTCTTGTTGTCATCCTCACACTGCATGAGCCCTTGGGCTCACTCCGACCCTCCAGATTACCCCAGAATACCTCTGAGACTACATAATATCCTCAAAGGAGTCATAAAGCCTTACCCCCATGACTGGCCTTGTCACCCACCCTAACACCTATGTAAATCAGGACAATGGAGAAGTACAAGGGCACACCCCATAAGGTAAAGCCGAGTCCCATTCGACCATTGAAACCCTTTCCAGATATCCCTGGAATTCCCCAGAGCACCCGGAGTTTTGATCTACCTCCAGCATCAAGGTTTTCAATTACAAGAGGAACTGGTTAAAAGTATACTCATCTCAGTATAGATTTTAACAGTCTCTTTGAGAAGAATGGAAAGTTTTAACACTCTCTGAGATATAAGTACTGTAGTTTTGTATCTTGTATCTTAGTATAAAAATCAACAAAAACACCTCCTTGTCTTCATCCTCACTCTGCTCAAGCCCTTGGACTTACTCTGACCCTTTGGGTTACTCTGGAGTACCTTCAAGGTTAAACAATATCCTTGAAGAAGTCACAAGATCCCATTCCCATAACTAGGCTTAACTCTTCTTGTCCTGCCTGTGTCATATCCCAGACCTCCAATCTGAATTCTGACCCCATTCCGACCCAGCTTACAATTGGTCTTCACATCTAGTAAGCTGCTCCAGCCCTATGACTCCCCTCCAGGCAACTCCAGCCCTTTGTCACCATTCCAGTCTTCCCCAGCTATGCATGTACACTTTCACCTCTCAGTATTATATGCTTCCCTGGACTTCCACTCCCACTCTGCCCATTCCACTTCCAGTCTATCTTTGCTCCAGTTAAGTACTACCCTAGTTCCCCTTTGTCATCTTTAGACTGTTCTGATGTAACTCCATTACCATTCCTGGTCAGCTATCATTACCATCATTGTTACTATTCCTGTTCCATTCCTGTTCCTTGCTCTTCCCTGTTTTATCCTATCACCCTTCAGTTTCAGTCTGACATGATTGGACATTGTCTTTCTGACATCTCCATTTGTTTCCTAGATATCTAGATATCTGCTTCGCTTCTGAGTTTGCACCTGTCTCATTTCATTACACTTCTAGATAGTTCTGCCTCTCTGAGATATAAGTACTGTAGTTCTGTATCTTGTACCTCAGTATGAATATCAACAAAAACACCAGAATCCTCTTGTCATTGTCCTCACTCTGCACAAGCCCTTGGGCTCATTCTGACCCTCCAGGTTACTCTGAAATATCTCTGAGGCTACGCAACATCCTCAAAGGAGTCATAAAGCCTCACCCCCATGACTAGGCTTGACTCTCCTTGTTCTGCCTGTCCCTCCTGTTGAGCATAGAGACAGCCTTATTACCCACTCCAACATCTATGTAAATTGGAACAATGGAGAAGTACAAGGGCACACCTTATAAGATGAAGCCAAGTTCTGTTTGACCATTGAAACCCTTTCTAGATTTCCCCAGAACTCTCCAGGGCACCCAGAGTTCTGATCTACCTCCAGCATCAAGGATTTCATTTAAAAAAAAGAAACTGGTTAAAAGTATACTTATCTTGATATAGGTTTTAATAGTCTCTTTTAGTAGGATGGAAAGTTTTAACAGCCTGTCCCTCCTGTTGAGCATAGAGACAGCCTTCTTACCCACCTCCAACATCTATTTAAATCAGGACATCAGAAAGTGCAAGAGCACACCATATAAGGTGAAGCCAAGTCCTGTTTGATCATTGAAACCCTTTCTAGATTCCTTCAGAGCCCTCTGGAGTTATGACCTTCCTTCAGCATCAAGGATTTCATTCAAAAAGGAACTGGTTAAAAGTATACCCATACTGGTATGGGTTTTAACAGTTTTCTTTTGTTGGGATAAGTTTTAACAATGTCCAAGAATGATGTTCTTCTTCCTGCAAGCAATAACATAGTAGGAAACTGGGAGGACAAAGTGGTCAAATCAGAGGAGAAGATCACAAGTTCAGATAATCTTGCCCTTCTTGTTCTTGAAGTGATCCATGTTTCAAATTACTATGGGTTCCAAGAGTTTTGAGGTGGAAAGTTGGTTTTTCTTGATGAAGTCCCAATTGACACAATTGACCTATGCTCTGCTATTAACAAGAGCATGGGTAGCTATGACTTTCTTGGCACAGGATGTAGGGAATACTTGTATAGGGATTTTCATGGATTTTTTGGAGGTAAATACAAGTACAGGTGCACAAGAGAAGGAGAAAGTACCTTGCATAGGGGAGGTACTCTGTTTTAAAAACCCTTAACCATCTTCTTTTTTCATTCTGTCTTCATCTCTACTCTAGCCACCTCATTATCAGATTTGTCATTACTAACCTCCTATTAAAACTTTCATCCCAATAAAAGGAGACTTTTAAAACCTATATCAAAATGGGTATACTTTTAACCAGTTCCTTTTGGAATAAAATCCTTGATGCTGAAAAAAGGTCAAAACTCTGAAGGGCTCCAGGGGAATCTAGGAAGGGTTTCAATGATTGAACAGGGCTCAGCTTTACCTTATGTGGTGCACCCTTGCACTTTCTGGTGTCCCAATTTACATATATGTTGAAGATAGGTAAGAGGGCTGTCTCTATGCTCAACAGGAGGGACAGGCAGGACAAGGAGAGTCAAGCCTAGTCATGGGGGTGAGACCTTGCAACTCCTTCAAGGATATCACTTGGCCTTGGAGGTACTTTAGAGTAACCTGGAGATTTAAAGTGAGCCCAAGGGATCAAGCAGAGTGAGAATAACAACAAGAGGGTGTTTCTGTTGTTTTTGTTGATATTTATACTAAGGTACAAGATACAAAACTACAGTACTTATACCTCAGTAAGGCAGAACTATCTAGGAGTGTAACAAAGTGAGACAAGTGCAAACTCAGAAGCAAAGCAGATGTCTAGATATCTAGGAAACAAATGGAGATGTCAGGGAAGACAATGTCCAATCATATCAGACTAAAACTGAAGGATGACAGAATGAAACAGGGGGAAGCAAGGAACAGAAATGGAACAGAAATAGTGACAATGCTGGTAATGGTAACTGAGACTGGGAATGGTAATGGAGTTATACCAGGATGGTCCAGAGATGATGAAGGGGAACTAGGGTAGTACTTAACTGGAGCAGAGATAGACTAGAAGCAGAATGGGGCAGAGTGGGAGTGGAAGCCTGGGGGAGCATATTACACTGAGGGGCAGAAAGTGTACATGCATAGCTGGGGGGGACTGGAATGGTAATGGGAGGCTGGAGTTGCCTGGAGGGGAGTCAAAGGGCTAGAGTAGCTTACTAGGTATGAAGACCAATTGTAAGCTGGGTTGGGATGGAGTCAGAGTTGGGTCAAAGGTCTGGAATATAACACCTTCTCAATCTTCATTGTTGATTCTTCAGCAGAAACTATCTTGATGCAAGAAGTGTCCTTGATGGTGGTTGAAAAGGGAGAAGAAGTAGGGAAGTTGAAACAGGCAGTATTAATGTGGCCAGATTTCCAGCATCTGAAACAAAGCTTATTCTTGATGCAGAAAGCTCTTTCTGCATCAGTTAATTTGCATCATTTCATGGCATTTACATCCATAGCATTTAGATCCTTGTCTAGCTTGGATATTGAGGTGAAAGGAAAGGAAGGGGCCCAGGCAAATATGTAAGGGTTCTTCCAATGTTGTTCCACAGAGCAGGTGTGCTCTATAATTCCATAAAAATAGACAGCCTTGAAGTACCACTCCTTGGCTGTAGTGGAAATCATATCTAGATTGTGGATGCAATTAGTGAGAAAGAGTGCAAGCCCTGTTTCATAGTAATCAATTAGTATGTTCTGATTAGTGATATTGGCAATCACTGCATGGTTCTGAAATTTGACAGTGTACTCAGCAAGGGAGGGGGTCCATTCTTCTTTCTTCCTGGATCTCATCTGTGTGTTTGCTAGCCAATTAATGGTAGCATTCATGATATCCTGTTAACAGAAGGTGTCAAGGAAGTTGAAAGTAAACTTGGAGAACTTTTCCATGGTAATAGTGGTACCAGAGATGCATTTCTTCTGGTAAGTGGCAGCCCAAGATTGGGCAGATCCCTTGATTATAAAAAAGAGGGTGTAAGTGACCTTCTTTTCATTAATGTCATAGATGACAGAGTTAATGAAAAGATAGAACTGGACTATATCCAGCCAGGTTTCAGCCTTAGTCCTATTACTGTTGAAGTGCTCAGGAATGCCAAGGCAAAGTTCCATTGGCTTGGTAGTGGAAATAAATGATTCCAACATCATAGAGGTAGTTAATGCAGGTTAGAGAAGGGTAAATATGGGTTAGCATCAGATGAAAGTGAGAAAGGGTGAAGTTGAGATGTGAGGGATCTGTAATGAAGAGAAGAGTTCATGTGCTAGGTCATGATCTTCTCATACTTCTTCCTGGGAGGAAACAAGGATGTCTGTAAGCATGTCTTTTGGCATAAAAGGGTATTCTGGAGAAAAGGGGTTCTTGGATTCCAAAGTGAATTTGAGAGGGTCTGAGATTGAGGCTCTAGGCTCACTTCAGAGGGAGTCAAACAGTGAAGGTTGCTTTGGAGAAATGGTGGGAGTAAACTACAGCAATGGTAGCTGCAAGTAGAATATGCTACTTCTTTTGTTATACTTGGCCTGGGTAGGGACTAGTGTAGACCTTGCTGGTGAAGAGGAGAAGAGACTCTACTGAAGATAAGTCTTGTAAACAAGGAGAAGGCAATAAACAAAGTATTGTGTTTTAGTGATAACAGCAACAAATGCAGGGTTATGCCAGAAGTTGGACACTAGAACAACTTATGCTTTAAACTGGAGAGTGTTATAATGTACTTTTTCATTTTTTCTCTTTTTGAACTTATCTCATTGACATTGCAACTCTTCACATTGTCACATCACATGACCCTTTCACATTTCACATTTCACATCTTCACAAGGCACAGGTCTAGAACAATCTAGACTCTGACCTCACGTTTACCACATGTATTTTTAGGTCTCTGCTCCTTTATTGCTATTGGGTGGATTACTGTACATTACTTTAGGGCCAGCACCATTTACATGGTCTGTGCATGTACTGTAACAATATATAAGGAGATTGGCTCAAGCCTGGGTTTTCCCAGTCTTGCACACTTGAATCTTCAGTTCTAGTTTTCCTTGGCTCTTACCATTTTCTGTCATTTGCCTAGTTCGGTGCCACTAGCATAAAAGCACTACCCAGGACTTAGGATTAGAAAAGCACATACCAAGATAGGTGTTAGGTTTTAAGTCAATGCATCCAAGATTGCGTATCACTTGTGCAAGACTCCAATACTTGGTCTGTGCAGAAAGGAATTTAGGAAAAGGTCACCCCATTTTATGCCCTTCAAGAATGCTTACCCTTGGGGGCACGAGGAAGAACTTAGGACTTTAATCAATGAGGCTATATTAGGATTCTCAGGAAACAAACAAGGAAGAGAGGAATTCCAGAAGAGATTCAACATCTTTGATAGGCAGACAGCCCTAGATTTCCAAGCAATAAGAGCCAGGGATAGGAAAGTAGCAGTGAGTGACAGGCTCAAAACACTCAGACCTTCAGCAGTCCTTAAGCAACTCCAAGGACTCCATCACATTTGTGCTTCCCCTAGGATTTGCAGACCACTAAGCAAACGTGTCTGCACCAAGGCAAGAAGAAGAGGAGTATGAAAGCCAGGTAGAGATACCAGAGTCCAGTCCCTCAATTGAGGAACCCCCATTTGAATTTACAACCCAGAAACTGCTACCTTTGAGCAATCCAGGCTGGTTAGGAAGCAGTTACCACCCAGTGCCATTATCTCCTTCAAGGCATAGAAGAATGACTAAAGAACATAATTTGGAAGATTTGTTGAGGGAGTTGAAGGGAGGAATAGGAAGGAAAGTTGCAGACCCAGGGAAGTGGGATGGTGACAGAAAGAAGTGGAGACTGTGGTGGGCAAAGGTGAGAGTGTGGGAAGATAGCATTGATTGGAAGGACAATCAAACAAGGACGGCAGGAGTGTTGTCAAGGATGGAAGGAAAGACTGAAGGGTATGCCCAGCTAATCCTAGAGGACTGCCTGGATAAGGACAGGTGGCCGACAAAAAAGGAACTTTTCGATAACATCAAGAAGTACTTTCACATCAAGGAGTTGGCCCATGAGGCCTTAAAGAAATTAGAAAGTTTATGGCACACAGGGAAGATTGACAATTACTTGCAAGACTTTATTGTTTTGCAAAAAGATGCAGAAATCGATGACAATCATGCTATGAAACTGCTCAGGGAGCAGGTACAGTATTGCATTTATCAGCATGCAATGCTCCAAGGAGTAGAAAAAACAGTAGGGGAGCTGATAAATCAATTTCAAGTTATAGGTTGTGCTTTTGAGTGCATGGCAGTTGAGCGAGGAGCTCCTGCCAACCAATGGAAATCTCCTAGCCATCCCCTTCCTCGTCTCCCAGCTGCCAATAACCAATTTCAACCCCATTCCCAGTGGCAACCTCCACAGTTCATGGCCATGGGAACCCAACCAGGGAGAGGAGCTCCAATGGAAATAGGAGCAGTCAACTATGGTGGAAAGGAGTGTTTCAAGTGTCATAAAATGGGGCACTTGGCAAAAGACTGCTGATCTAATCTCCCTTTCACCCCTCCTCCTGATTTTAACCCAAGGAGAACACAGGCTGGTGCCCCAGCAGAAAACAGGGCCCTACCCCAAAGGCAGATATTGACCTTCAGAGATTTCGAGAAGGTACTGGGGCAGCCAAATACTTATGAGGCTCCCATGGTAGACATGCAGGTACTAGCAGCAGAAGCTGCAAAACAAGGACAAGGTTCAGGGATTCAAGAAGTCCCTGAAAACAGTATGTATGGAGAGGCCGCTAGAGCCTATTGGTTGGACAAGTTTGCCTTAGAGCAAAAATCTTTAAAATAAATGTGACTTCAATTGATCGAGGTGATCGGAGTCATTCTTTTTCTTCTTCTTTCTCTCCTTTAGATGTATTATTAAATTCTTGTCCCATAAATACAGTTTTTTCACATGCCAATGAGGGATCTCGAAAGAGCTTGGCCAATGGCAATAAATCGGTGCTTAATTCCTTAGAAAAAACAAAAGAAAAAGGTATTAATTTATTATGCATTCAAAGCTCACCATTAACAGATATTTATAAAAACCTCGAAATAATAAAAGAAAGAGATGAATTTTTATTAGAAATAAAGGTAAAAGGAATCAGAAACGAACAATGGAACAAATGTGGAACTATTCATGCACTGATCGACTCAGAAGCAGTAGTAACATTTGTGAATACTGACTTTGTTTCACATCATAGATTAAACACTCTACCTTTGGAACAACAGGTAGAAGTGTATAATGCAGATGGGACTAAAGGATTGGGAGGTAGAATTCAAAGTAAAGTTCTACTCACCATTGAATTCACAGATGCACATGGAAAAATCCACAAAGAAGTGTTACCGGCACTTGTATTAAAACTCGGCAAAATGGATTTGATTATAGGATATGATTGATTCAAGAAGCATAATCCTATTATAGATTGGCAAAAGAAATCGGTACTCATTCCAGGAAAACCAATTCCACTTCAGCAAATCAACACCAATAAAGTCAAATTGGAGGATCAGATATCAAAGGAATTTCATAAGTTTCTGAATATATTTTCCCAGGAAAAATCAGAAAGAATGCCAACAAGAAAACCCTGGGATCATTTGGTTGACTTAAAAGAAGGATTTGTACTGAAAAAAGGACGGATAATTCCACTTTCAGATAAAGAGATGACTAAAGTTAGGAATTTCATTGAAACGGAAACAAGGAAAGGGTATATTAGATCCTCAAAATCACCACAGACATCTCCTATTTTTCATTGGGAAAAAGAATGGTGGAAAACAAATGGTCATTGATTACAGATATCTCAATGAATGGACTGTCAAGAATTCTTATCCACTACCATTGATTTCGACTCTCATTGATTATCTTAAGGGATCAGACATGTTTACAACCCTAGATCTCAGATGGGGTTATAACAATATTCAAATGCATCAAGGTGACGAATGGAAAGGCGCGTTTACTACACCTATAGGGGCTTTCAAACCCCTGGTAATGTATTTCGGCATGTGCAACAGTCCAGGTACATTCCAAACTATGGTTAATGATATTTTTCATGATTTATGGGCTTTTGTGTTGGTATATATTGACAACATCATTATTTTCACCAAAGATAAGACTAGACAAGAACATGTGCAACTAGTGGCTCAAGTTCTGCAAAGACTCCAAGACAATGATCTCTTCTTAAAGCCTTTCAAGTGTCACTTTATGCAAGAAAAAGTGGATTACTTGGGTATGGTTGTATCTAAAGATGGGGTTGAAATGCAGATGAACAAAGTCCAAGCCATTCAAGATTGGCCGCAGCTGTGTACACTCAAACATGTTCAAGCTTTTCTTGGGCTTGCTAATTATTATCGATGATTTATTCAAGGTTTTGCAGATATAGCAAGACCTTTAAATGATCTTACCAAAAAAGATCAAGTTTTTTCATGGGCAGGGCCTTAGCAAAAGGCTTTTGTTTCTCTAAAGAATATTATGTCCATGGCCCCCTTCCTCGTATATCCTGACTCCACCTGCCCGGTCCAAGTGGAAACAGATGCATTGGATATTGCAACTGGCATGGTTCTTTCTTATTTGGTCAATGGGGACTGGCATCCAGCAGCTTATCTATCTCATTCTCTCAATGCTGCTGAAAGGAACTATCCTATTTATGATAAAGAATTATTAGCTGTCATCTGAGCCCTGCGAGAATGGCAGCATTTTCTTATAGATTGCCTTTCTTTTGAAATCTGGACTGATCACCAGGCCTTGGAACACTGGAGGAAACCTCAAGATCTTTCTTCTAGGCAGGTGCAATGGGTGGAATAGCTCATGGAATTCCATTTCACCATCGTCTATAAACCAGGTACTGCTAATGGAAGGGCTAATGCTCTTTCCAGGCACTTTGACCATGGTACCACAGTTCAGGAATCTAACAAGAATGTCACAGTTCTCCCCCCTGAACATGGTCCCACCCTCCCTTCCCTTTCCTCCCAGGGCCTAGTCATTTCCCCTTCTTTTTTACAGGATGTTATTTCTACCACTTGCCCTCTTCTTGATGAAATCTGGCCTGGGCTGTGTTATAATGCAGATGAAGGCTATTTACAACATGAACAAACAAACACAATATTTATACCAAAGGAACTTAGAATGGAAGCACTAAAGATATGTCATGATTCTCCTATTGCAGGACATGAAGAACAAAGAAGAATGCTTCATTTATTAAAACGATTTTTCTATTGGCCTGGACAGTCACAGGATGTTATTAATTATATCAAGACCTGTCAAGTGTGCTCCCTCACGAAGGGTTTGTAAAATGCACCAGCAGGCAAACTTCTACCTTTACCTATTCCTTCTAAATCTTGGACAGACATTTCAACAGACTTTATTACTGGTCTATCAAAGTCAAATGGATTTGATGCTATTCTAGTGGTAGTGAATTGTTTTTCAAAAGAAGTGGTTTTTATTTCTTGCTTCACAACCACTTCTTCATCTGATTTAGCTAAATTATTTCGTGACCATGTTTGGTCAAGACATGGCTTGCCATCGTCTATTGTTTCAGATAGAGGACCACAATTCGCTTCAGCATTCACACAAGAGTTATGCCACTCCCTTGGCATACACCAAAAACTTTCTACTTCTTTCCACCCCCAAACAGATGGTCAAACAGAAAGGATAAACCGTGAGCTAGAACAATACTTGTGTACCTTTGTGGCAAAGAAGCAAGAAACTTGGGCAGACTGGATAAAAATAGCAGAGTTTTCACATAACAATGCCTTTTCCACAGCAACGGAATCAACTCCCTTTTCCATTACCAAGAAGTTTTCCCCACAATTGGGCTTTGAGGCTGACAAGGTCTCACATGGATTTGCAAAGGAATTCCAATGTACCAATACTCAGATTCAAGAGTTGTTGGAAAAAGCCAAAGAAAAGATGATTCAGATCACAGAATCAAAAAGATCAGAGGCACCTCAATACCAGATTGGTCAAAAAGTCTGGTTATCAACAGAACACCTATCCCTTCCTTATCCATCTAAAAAGTTATCACAGAAGTGGATAGGCCCCTACAAAATTATTGACATCCTTTCCAATGCAGTGAAACTGCAATTACCCATCAATATACACATCCATCTAGTTGTAAACATTTCCCAGGTCAAACCATATCATGATCCCCTTCCCCAACAACCAGTCATTCATTCTGATCCTATTACAATAATGGAAAAAGGACATGAAGAATGGGAAGTGGAGTATGTGATAGATTCAAGACTAAAAAAAGGCAAACTGGAATATCTGGTGCATTGGAAAGGATACAATGCCTCTGATCAAACTTGGGAACCTGAAGATCATTTAAAACATGCTCCCCAAGCTACATCATCTTTTCATCTCTGTAATCCTTCAGCCCCCAGGAAACTTCATGGTCTGTCTTTAAAAGACTTTCATTCTTGCTTTGAACCATATGACAATTTGACTACCTCTGTTCCACTAGCCCTGTCTCATCTGGAATTTAAGACCTAAAGATGGGGTAATGTTATAATGCACTTTTTCATTTTTTCTCTTTTTGAACTTATCTCATTGACATTACAACTCTTCACATTGTCACATCACATGACCCTTTCACATTTCACATTTCACATCTTCACAAGGCACAGGTCTAGAACAATCTAGACTCTGACCTCACGTTTACCACATGTATTTTTAGGTCTCTGCTCCTTTATTGCTATTGGGTGGATTACTGTACATTACTTTAGGGCCAGCACCATTTACATGGTCTGTGCATGTACTGTAACAATATATAAGGAGATTGGCTCAAGCCTGGGTTTTCCCAGTCTTGCACACTTGAACCTTCAGTTCTAGTTTTCCTTGGCTCTTACCATTTTCTGTCATTTGCCTAGTTCGGTGCCACTAGCATAAAAGCACTACCCAGGACTTAGGATTAGGAAAGCACATACCAAGATAGGTGTTAGGTTTTAAGTCAATGCATCCAAGGTTGCATATCAGAGAGTGCCAGGTCACAACAAATGGATTCCAAGTACTAAATACAAGGACAGTGAATAGTGAAGACCATGAGGTAGATCACAAGATAGAAGTAGCATAGAGAGAAGAAGACAAGAAGTATGCTACTTTATAGTACAATAAATAAGGTTCTAGTGGAGACAACTAAGGTAATCATGCTGACAAATGATGAGTAAGATATCCATGTGAAAACAGATGAAAACAGATGAAATAATTATAAGTCAGCTAATTAAAAGATAGAATACCTGGGCAGAGAATGTAACAAGAGAGCAGTCTAGGCAAGGCTAGAGTACAAGAAGAGTAGAATCTATCATGATGAAAATGAACAAGAAAGCACCCAAGGTATGCAAAGAGCAGAAGCTAAGCAAAGAGGCAAAGAAAGAAAGAAAAAGAAAAACATAACAAAAACTGCCAGACTAAAACATAAAAAAACAAAAGATAAAGTACATATGCAAGATGGTAACAAGGGAGACAGATGGGACTGCAATGCATCCCAGGCATGTAATGCTGCAGTCCACATGCATATCTACTAGATATGGCACATGTCATGTTCCTGGCTGCATGCATGCTTGATAATCCAACAGAAATACCTTCACATCAAGAATAAAGCCCCTGGCTTTATATTATAAACATTGCAACATACTCTGGGGGTACTCCAGATAACTCCAGAGTTGACAGAGCTTGGCTTCACCTTATATGATGCACCCTTATGCTAGTACCAAGTGCTCTGATTTACAGAGGGGTTGGAAACTATCAGAGGTTCAGGATAGGCCATAGAGCTTTTTCCCAACAAGAGATATGACGTCAAGTCATGGAGTAAGTTGAGGGACTTAGGGTAGGGTATAATATCAAGTTGTAAGGCAGAAGAGGTCTGAGGGGATTGTAATGTCATATTATGGTTGATATTCAAACTGAAGTACAAGATACAGAACTATAGTACTTATACCTCAGAGAGGCAGATTATCTAAGGAGGAAATGGAGATATAAAAGGAGTTGTCTCATAAGTGAAGCAGGTGCCAATGCATCCTGGATACAATTGGAAATGTCAGAGGAGACAACATTGAATAATATCAAACTGAAACTAAGTGATGACAGGAAGAAGTGTGACACAAAGGAACAGGAACAGGAAGTAAGGTCAGAGAAACAACAGAGTTGTATCAGAATGGTATGGAGTTAGCATAGGTAAAGTTGTAATCAATCATTAGGTAGGAAAAAATGGAGGTAAAGAAAACTAGGAAACATGCAGCTTAAAACATGAAAGCAACCAGAGTTGCACTGGAGATATAATGGAGTTGACCCATTGGCATGGAATATGACACTTTATCAAAGCCCTTGTTAAACAACTTGAAACTTTTACTGGTCACTGGGTAAAGTCCATCTGCTCCAATCAGGGAGGTGAATTCATAAATGCTACTCTACAGAAGTACCTCACAGAAAAAGAAATCACCCATAAAACCTCTGTTCCCCACACCCTACAACAAAATGGGATTACAAAATACTTCAACCAGACTACCCATGAGAGTACCCTTGCCATGCTACATGACACAGGACTATCCAGAGGCTTCTGGCCAGAGACACATAAGTATGCAAACTATGTTCACAACTGCTGCCCAATCCACACACTAACATAAACCATGCCAAACAAAGCCTTCTACAGGAGAAAACCAAGTGTGAAAACACATTATGTCTTCAGATCTTGCTGCCATGTCCATGGACCACCTGAACACTGTTGGAAACTTGACACATACTCAATACACAGGATACTATGTGGCTTTGAATGTGGATCCAAAGCTTACAAAGTATGGCTTCCTTTTAAATGCCAGTTTACCATCTCATGGGATATTATCACCTATGAGAAGGTCCCCAGCCAGCCAGACAACAATGAAGTGCCTGATCAACCCCCCAATGTCATCCGAACTGAGGAGGTGACACAGATCATCTCCAGAACCACACCACCCACCAATAACAACCCTATCAAACTCTCTGGCCCACTCTGACACTCCAAATGAGTCACTCGCCCAACCTGGAGGAAAAAGGTGGCAGACAGACAGCAAGCAGAAGAGGAAAAAGAAAAAATAGACCAAAGGGCACAAAAGAAAAGGGAAACAGCACACTCCACTGAGGAATCAACAGTCATGAGCCAAATTGCACAATGGCATATCTCACAGCCCACGGAAAGGAAACCCCACAGAGCTTCCGAGAAGCCACCTCAGGCCCCAATGCCGATGAATGGTGGAAAGCAATGCATGAGGAATTTGAGATGCTACAGAAATGTGGAACATGGGAACTGATTGACAAACCTGTTGTAAACTTGACTAGCACGCATTAGCTTTCCATTTATGGTAAATCTTACATAAGCTTAGAGCGTACACTTCGTACCATTTTCTAGTTTATGTTCCTCAGTAGCTTGACATCTACTGAGGTTCTTATAGGTTATTATAATTCCACTTAGCTCTGCACAACACTCTTTTTCAACAAAACCAAAATACCGCAAGATTATCGGATGCTGGTGGACATACGTGATCAAACAGGGTCCCAACGGAGAAATAACACGCTATAAAGCACGCCTCATTGCCCAAGGATACTCACAAATTCCCGGCATCGACTACAGCGACACATTCTCCCCCACCGTTCGCCTCAACTCACTGCACACCATCCTACACTATGCAGCCACACACGGCCAAGACGACATCACCAGAGCATTCCTACACAGCAAAATCGATCACGAGATCTACATGCGCCAACCCAAGGGCTTCGAAGATGGTACGGACAGAGTGGCCCAACTACTACTCAGCTTATACGGTATCAAGCAAGGCTCCTACTTATGGAATAGACACATGAACCAAAAGCTAATGACAAATGGCTCTGCCCATGTCCACTCCGACTATGCCATATACACATGAGAAACAGAAAAAGGGAAGGCGATCACTGCAATCCATGTAGACAATGCCTTCACCATTGCTAGCTCCTAAAAAATGCTCACTGACACCTGTTTCCTCCTCCATCGTCTATTTGAGATGAAGGAAGAGGACCCAGACTGGCTCATGAGATTCCGCATCACTGACGACTGTCACAATCGCACCACCATCATATCACAAACCCAATATATTGACACCCTCCTCTCACGACACCGCATGAGTGACTGCACACCAGCCCCCACTCCCATGGAACAGGGCCTCGTCCTCTCAAAAAGGGACTGCCCACAGTCAGAGGAGGAGAAGAGCGAGATGACGAAATACCCATACCAAGAGGTACTCAGCGGTATCACATGACCTTCCATCATCTCACGTCCTGACATTGCATTTGCAGTCAGCCAGCTAGGCCAATACAGCGCAAACCCCAGGAAAACACACTGGAAAGTGCTGATGTGTACCCTCCGGTACCTTAAAGGGACCCGTGAACTGGGGCTCACACTTGGCCAGATCAGCAGCGCTGATCCAACCCAGCTAACCAGCTTCACCGATGCAAACTGGGCACACAATATCAATGACCGCTGTTCCGCCTCCGCCTACATATTCACCCTTGGCAACACAGTCATCTCATGGAACAGCAAGAAACAAGCCACTGTCGCCGCATCCTCCACCAAGGCCGAATACCTTTTTGGACCGTGGCTACGTTGACATGATCGCTCCTTCCCACTCCCTCCAGTCCAATACTATTGACTGGAGGTGAGCCCACACTCACTACATGCCGTAGATAAATTATACTCACCTCATGTAAGGGCTAACTGCCTAAACATATAGACCAGCATATCCTTCCAATACTGTTCGCGTGGTGCCTCATATCCCTTGTTCGTGTCCCAATCTAGTCACCTGGTTGGTGATGAAACAATGTCCTCGGATCCTTTCCAAAGATGCTTTTGCAGAATCACGACTATGAGATGGAGGGTTCAGGGCGAGCGTACCATCTTCGCTTGACCGGATCATACGCATGATTGTCCTTGGCATTATGATCTCAAGGTCATCTGAGCACCAGGATGAGAGAGTGACGACACGCAGTCATGGGGCACACGCAGGAATCCAGTTGACTCGGCTGGCCGCGAGTCTCTCTGGAAGCACGCTAGCAGTACCTCTCGATCGTTATCTTGGCGACCGCGTCGACTAGATCCCCCCGGACCACGGCCCGACGCTGTTAAACGACTATGCGATAGGTGGGTGCCATTCGTTCTTGTGAGAAACTTGTGTGATCGTTCACATCCTGCACCATGCACTAACCGCACCCGTGTAGCTCTCTCCCATTACACACCATCACCTCCGCAGATTGAATGATAGAGACCCGAGCAACGTGAGCGTCTTTGTTGTCCGCTGCAACTGCTAATAACGAATAAGAAAGAGAGAAGAATTATGCTGGCCCCACTGTCGCCTGCTCCAGCACTTCCCCTCAGCATGACATCAAGGAGAGCGTGATCCGGTCCGTAACAAAATCTGCCCGAGGAAGTGGCTTAGTGAGGACGTTGGCTACATTTTTTTGACTGGGATTCCACTGCAAAACAAGAGAACCCTGTTCAATGTGCTCATAAAGGAAATGGAATTGCGTGCTGATTTGACAGGCATTGGATCGGTTGCTTCAGGAACCAGCGAGAGAAATGGCCGCCGAGTTATCTCCATGGACATGAAGAGGCAATGGAAGAGACTGGTAAAGGGAGTGAAAGAAGGACTTGATCCACAGTCCCTCCTGCGCAGTGGCTGAAAGTGCCATTTACTCTGCCTCCACCATGGACAGCGCATGCATCGTCTGCTTCTTAGACGCATACGCATTGGGCCTCTATAGAAGAACCAGGCGTATCCTGTTACCGAGAGCCGGGTGTCTAGACAACTGACCCAATCCGAGTCACTAAAAGCATGCATGGCCAGGTCGACTTTCGGATCGCTAAAGTGAATGCGCAGGCTGTGTGTCCCTCGAAGATAGCGGACAACACGTTTTGCGGCAGCAAAATGCTTTCCTTCGAGTTGGGAAGAGTGCTGTGCAAATCTTTGAACAGCAAACTCGATATCAGGACGCATGCAGGTGGAGAGATAGATAAGCTCCCCGACAATCTTGTGGTAGGCGTGCTCAAGGTTAGATATGTCTGCAAATACCTCACCATCGTGTCCAAAAGGATGATGAGGGTCCATTGGGATGCACACTGAGTTAGTGTCGGAGAGTCCATATTCGCCACAAAGGAAATCAATGTAGGCCTCCTAATGGATCCATACCTCGCAGGTCTTCATATCGCGCTTGATTTCAATACCAAGGTATGTGGTCGAGAACAGGACTGGCCTAGGGATGAATAGGCAGTAAGCCTTCCACTCCAGACGGGCTGTACGTGAGCTCTTTCTCTGCTACCTTAAGCATGGTTATCATCACACGAAAAACACGGAGATCAGACTAGAAGTTTGGCACCAAAATGAGGGCAAGATCACTGTGAAGGGGGAGAACACAGTTAGGTGATCTGACAAATGATAGTGAGAGAAAACATGATGCGACTCATATAGTCCAACTGTCGGGGAGAGGTTAGGAACATCATGCCCTGACCACAGTGGCCATCTTGCTTGTTTTGATGGGTACCAGAACTCGTGGCAGCACGATTTGGTTATAAACGGTGAGACCAGCATGTAAGTAGCCATTATGGTAGCTTCTGCGTGCATCCGATCCGTTAGTGACTTTGAGGAGCTTGATCATTGACGAGCTTATCGACATTCGTCTTCATGTTGCCAAGTGATGCAATTTCAGAGAACTGTATAATCAATGCAGACCTTAGTTGCCATCCATCATAGGTAGCATGCACAGAACCTCGCTGATGCTGAGGGACTATGCAGTTGACATCCCCAGTATTGCAAGCTAACAGGACTCATAAGCTATTGAAAGGATGTTGTGCAGAGGTTAAGTGGATCTATGAGAACCTCCATAGATGTCAAGCTACTGATATTAGAAGAACTACCTATGAAAACTATGGTAGGTTAGTACAGTAGTAAATGCCTATGAAGATAG